>WSYH01003841.1:0-61023 GCA_036426205.1 Ascaphus truei
AAGTGGCGTATGTGTACAGCCCTGTTACAGGGAAAGCGGCTGGATGGGCCTCCCCAATTTGCGGAACTACGTCCCGAATCACCCGCGAATACGCAGCCATTTAGATGCCGAATTAGACCGGTCTCGATACCCAGAACATGCCAAGAAGAAAAGGCTATGATCTTTGCTGAGCTTTCCAGGGAAGTCGTTCATGGCCCAGTACGCCTTGAGTCAGGGACCATAGCAGCTCGAGACAAGATGGGCCAGGAGGCTTTGGTCTCAGTCTTCTGGCGAGGCTTAACGGATTCCTAGTGAAGGACCGAGCTGCCTCACAACCCGGCTAGGGATTCTGAGGAAACTCATCTCCAAGCAATCGAGTGGATCAGCCCCTTCAGGTACGCGCTCCAGCCACCGAGGCTTCCCCGATTTATGCCCTTCCGTGCTCCTTTTCACAGATTATCTCCACCCCAGGACCTGCGTCTCCCTGTACCCGCTCGGAGGCTCATGAGCCGATGCCAACTGGCGTCAAGCTACAGACACAAGGGAGGCAGCAAGCTCGCCAGCCGGGGGATTATGTTATTAATGCGGTCCTTGAGCATCGACCAGCTCACGGAATGTCCACAAAGCCGGGAAACGACCGGTAACCCGTTCGTACAAGGCACTCCCGGGTGCCTAAAAATCTACTTTTACCCTTTCAAGGAAGGAACTTTCCAAAAAATTGACCATTCCGTTTCTCTCTAGGGTCCTTACCTTCCGCACCTCCACTGCGCCTTTATCGACTCCGGCGGCGTGGAGGAAGATTCATGGACCAAACCTTCTCTAAACAGACCAGATTCCACTGTTAGGAAGAGTCTCCATTGCCTTGGTTGGGATCGACACGTTTCTGCTCACCCCAGCATACCTGCCTTGGAACTTGCCCCATCACCCTTTCTCTCCTCCCATGAGGAGGCCTTGGCCCCTTTGATGTAAAATCCATGCTCAAGGAACTCACAGTCACTCTCGGCTTAACCTTGTGCAGAAGCACAACTCCTCTCATCAACTGGAATCCAAGACCTATTACTTGGAGGCGTCAAGGAGAGGAAAAGGCATCTTCCACCAGCCATACTTCCACCTGATGCTGGCCATACCTCTGATCTGCAGTTATTCTAACCTTCTGTAACACCATTCCGGGAAGTTTTCAATAAGGTACGGTCAGACATTCTGCCGCCACACCGGACTTCGATGTACGATCGATTGGTTACAGGTTACTCCGCTACCCAAGTCAAGACCTACCCCTGGTTGTTACCAGAATCTAATGCCTGATGGATGAATATATCAGGAGATCTCAAGAAAGGCTTTATTCGTCACTTCCAATTCTCCAAAGGGGGGTTGGGTGTTTCTCGTCAAGAAAAAGGAAGGGGTCCTTGAGGCCTGCATGCGATTACAGGGTTGAACCGCATAACCATTAAAAATCGTTACCCCCCCCTTTTACCGAAATGTTCGATAAATTACAGAGGGCCAGATTTTCCAAGTTGGATCTACGTATAGGTGCATAACCTGGTGCGAATCAAGAAGGGGATGAATGGAGACGGCCTCAAACGCCTAGAAGACCCCTACGAGTGATCTTAATGCCCATTCGCGTTGATGTAATGCTCCCGGGTCTTCCAGGATTCATCAATGACGTCTTTCGTAAGGTACTCCAATCTTTTTGTCTTAGTATTCTTTGGTGATATCCTGCTTTTTTCTCCTCAAAGATTCCAGGACCATATACGCCATCCTCATACGTCCTTTCCGTCTCCGTGAAACACCATTTGTACGCCCAAACTGGAGAAGTGACACCTTTCATCAGACATATACTCCGTTCCTGGCGGTATATCATTTCAGATTAGGTTTAGATGGATGCCGGTAAACTCCAGCAGTCACGAATGGCCAAGAACCAATTCTTCAAGGACCATACAATGTTTTTTTGTTCGCTAATTACTATCGATAGTTTCTACGGAGTTTTTATCCATTGTGGCACCTCTCACTGCGCTCCCCAAAAAAGGAGCTGATCCTTCTGCTTGGTCATATCAAGCCATCTCCGCCTTCGAGACAATCAAGGAAGTCTTTTATCGCACCTCTATTCTCGTCTCCAACATTGAACTTTCCCTTCGTCATGCGAGGTCGACGTTCTGATGGCGGAAGCTGGAGCCATTCGGTCTCAGAGACAACGCCTCAAGATAAGTTACATCCCTGTGAATATTTTTCAAGAAATTCTCCTCTGCCGAGAGGCGGAACTATGACGTGGGAAAGGGAACTTCTGGCCGTGAGATGGCTCTTCACGAGTGGAGACCCTCGCTGGAGGGGTCGAAAGAGCCTTTACTATTCTCACGTACCCCAAGACCCTTCTTTACATAGAAAATGCCTCGATCGCTTGAGTCCACGACGGTTGTTGGGCTCTTTTTTTTCGCGATTGATTTTCACCTTTCCTATATCCACCGGGACAGAACGTAAAGGCAGACTCCTCTCCCGAATACATTCTCTGAGAGAGACCAGAGGAACCTTTGGAGACAATCCTTCCACAAGAGAAAGATTACTCCGCACGTATACTTTCAAGAATCGTGACAGATTGCACTCACAGAGACGATTCCAAAGGGACAGGATCGTTCCGCCAACAAATTTTGTACCTTCCAAATTTGTTCCAGAGTCCTGTCTGGGGTCATCCTCTAAATCTGCAGGTCATCCAGGTTTTGTTTAAAAAGACTACTGATCTCATTCGTCGGAATTTCCTGGGGCCAAGGAGGTCTCAAGATAATTCTGGACCAGTTTGAGTTTAACCGCCCGCCATGTCCATGTGCACTCAAAGCCAAGACTCTCGGCCAAAAGCTCAGGGTTTCTGGTACCTCTTCCAGTTCAGACCGCCCCCTGGTCCCACATTTCGAGACTTCATTGCTGGAGTGGTTTTGCCCGGTCCAGCGGAATTATTAAACACTATCCTGGTGGTAGTGGACAGGTTATCAAGAGTGTCCCATTTTATTCCACTTAAGGGATTACCACTCATCCCCTGCCCTTGCTGATATCTTTACGGAGCAGCTTTTCGGATTCATGGATTCCTTGTCCATGGTTTCTGACAGAGGTTCTCAATTTGTATCCAAATTTTGGAGAATTTCACCAAGAGATGGGCAGTTTTCTTCTTTCTTGCTGCATATCATCCACAGTACAATGGACAACAGAGAGAATCAATCAATCTGAGAAATACAGAGATGTTTCATATCCGATTCCCAGGATATTGGGCTCAAACACTTCCTTGGGCAGAGTACAGCTGTCAATTCTGCTAAAATGAAGCCACACGGGAGTCGACCTTCTTTATAATTATGGGTTCCACCCCCCCTGCCTACCCATCTCCACATCCTTCTGGAAGTTCAAGCCGTAGATGAAGGCATTACTGACACTCCAAACAGCAAGTGGTTAGGATTCAGTTCTACCCTTCTTCGGACTCTCCCGCAGATCGAAATACAGGCCCGATCGTCGTCGCGTTGGTTCTTCACCAGTACAAGCAGGGGATTTGTATGGCTCTCCTTAAGAATATCGCGCCTCAAGGTACATCGCCAAAATTGGCACCTAAGTTCCTGGGTCCTCCCTATTACGGGAACAAAATCCATCCTGTGGCTTCCGGCTCAACTACCACATAGTATGAAGATTCCAATGTCTTTCATGTATCCTTCTTTAAAACCATTTATTCTCAGTCACTTCTTTCCGGATCAGACCGTAGACACCGGACCCCATTAATGTCCAAAATAACGAGGAATACGAAGTTCACTATCTGTGGATTCTAGCCTCTCAGGGGCCAGCCTCCAGTTATTGGTCTGCAGTGGCGGTTGTGGCCCTGAGGGAGAGATCCTGGGTACTTTTAACGGACATTCGTGCCCAGAAGCCCTTCTTAGTCCTTCAGGAAAAAGTTTCCGAGAACAAACGTTCACTGGACCCATCCTGAGGCCGTTATGAGAGGGGGTGAGTACTGTCAGGAATCGGCGTTATCCGCGCTCCCACACAGGCACTCACTTCCCCTCTGCGATTCCCTGCCTCAGTGAAGGGCGCGCCCACGCCCTCCCGCGCGCACACCTGCACCATCCCTGCTCGGTCACAGAGTACATGCAGTACGGACGTGCCAGTCTGCACACTTTCTTCCCGTCCCCCGGACTTCAGGCCCAAGCCAGCAAGCACCGCACGGGCATCACTAAGGTTACAAAAGTTCTCACCTGGCCTGTTATGCTTGCACCAATTTGCAGTGTCTCCCTCTGTAGCTTTCCTGTCCCAGCCTCAATCCTAATGAGACCTTCCTGCTTATCTAGCTCTCTCTGCCTCTCAGTTTGCTCAACATAGTCTCTGCATGGAAGTACTTAAGGATTCTCTTAGTGTTTTCAAAGGTTCTGACACGGCTTGGTACGACTACCCCTCTGGCCTCTCGATCTAGGCACTCCTTGGACAACGCTTCACTCTGATACCCCTCGAACCCGGCTTGGACTAGGACTACAGCGAACTTCTTTACCGGCTACGGCAAGTATTACTAGCAAGTGGTAGCACCACCTGGCTGGCAACGCCCTAATTCACCACCCTCCGGACACGCCTTCTTTGCTGCCGGGTGTGTGTTCCTATACGTACCATCTCAGTATAAGCGACGGGTCTGGGTCTCTGCGGCAGCAACGGCGTCCGTAACAACCAAGAACCCTCCCCCAAGGCGGGATCAGAGCCTGAATGTAACGGTGTGGTTGCAGTTCCTGCCACTATTAAATCCCTTCCGGCGGGGGGCGACCCAGTAGACGCGTAACAGACTTCAAAATGGATCGCCGATCCACCGGTAGTCTTCACGAGTTGGAATGTCCACTAAGCTTGAGCCCAAACACTGTTCACACATAAGCAGCTCAGGAAGAACAATGTGTCCCTGTTTTTGTTGCTACGTAAGGGATGAAGTACTTTCCATGGCTTTCCCTCCAGCACCACAAAGCTAAGGGTGTTATTTTGGTGACTCAGGGTCGGCACTGGGCTCTGAGGGAAATTCTGGCTAGCAGGTGGGTCACTGACCCCCAAACACACATGACCTTCCCTAACTCCTGCCGTGCCCTCTGCTAGTGATCCCTGTCTCTCCCCCACCCGTCCATTTCCTGATTTCCAGCCAATCCCTGAACTCCATTCGTTCCCTGGTGTCACATGTGGCTTGCGATGAAGCTTCATGGGAATTGTAGTTTTAATGCAGGAGCCTCCTGGGTTATGGCCCAGCCGTTAGTGCGCGCTTACACTGCGATGCGCGAACTTCTCCGTGCCTCCAGTCGACACAGGGGATTGCGCAATAACCCTAAACAAACATGGCGCGAGCACTGTGCTAATCGGGGCTCGCCGCGTGGAAACTATGGATACTCCACAGCACACCCTGCAGCGGAGGACAGAGGGGAAAAACAGAACACCTCTACATTGTAATAACTGTATTGTTTATTTTGTAATACCTTCTGTAATTCTAAGCCCACTGTATTTTTATATATATTAAAACATTTAATAAGTAAGGCTTTGGGCTCTGAATGAACTAATGTGTCCGTCTGGCTGAGAATAATTTAAGAATTCGGGGGCCCGTTACTACAAAACTGATTTTGAGTTAAAGTGCATAGTTTTTCCTCTAATTAACAGGGACACTGAGGCCCTGGCGGATATTTTAGTCTAAGATCTTTTATATCTGCCTAACCTCAGGTGGCGGGTGGCAGATGGGATGGTTTTTGATGATGCAATTGAGTAGGGTTAATACTAACGCGGGTTCCTGCAAGAGGAGAAAGGGGGGTCGGTTGCTAGAGTCGCCTGGTGTAATAACCCTGGCTTGCATATCTAAAGTCACGTGCTCACTTGTGTGCTGTTCGTGGCCGGTGGTAAATTTGGATGGATTGAAGAGGGGATATGGTCCATTTGAGGACCTTGGCCGAGGGTGAAGAGTGGTGTGAGATTGCGAGCGTCGGTATTAACCCTGGTCCGTATGCAAGGTCGCAAGCTAGCAGGGGGGTCGTACGTGACACAAGCGCTAATAAGTCAAGAAGCGTTGCCTATGATAAGGCCTGCTCTGCAAAAATATAGATATCACTTTCTAAGCCGTAGACCTCGGAACCGCAAGGTCAATAGATAAGTGGTTTGCGGTTTAGTGAAGTGCTTTTCTGTCAAAATGACAAGCCGTCTTGTATCTCCTAAACAGAAGTGTGGAGCGTGGCCGTGATCACGATCAAAGCACATTCAATTAAGCGGGCTAACTCGCGCTAGGAATGATCATAGCACAGCTAATGTTGGGAGTGCAGCTATGTAAAAGAAAACCTAAACATACATATAAGGTTTAAATTGTTGCATAAGCAGACCATAATTTTATAATAAACTGTATGTATTGGTGTTATTAAATGCACAGGCAGGAACCCTTTCATGCCAACGGCAATGAGTCCATTAAATATGCCATATGTTATGGAAGATGAGCAGAGGATTTTCCATCTCCGTACTTCAAAAGGCACCCTGCTTGAGATGGTTGACCGAGAAGCTCAGCGAACGTCGGGAAGCAACTTCTGCCCTTTTTGCCAAACTTACTGGAAAAGTCTGGGCATTGGGGGTAAAAGGTATTCCCACGGTGGATTGGGTGTGTATATGCTCAGGTCTAGGACCCTTAACAAATAAAAGTGCCTGAAAGCCCAGCATCCAAGCAGATTCATCAGTAACCATCTAAGAGTTCCATTTGCAAAAGATTCAGCGGAGTCACCAGAGTTCAGCGCCACCATGGTTTGGAGTGTGGAGGTTTAATTATATCGTAACCAAGGATTGTGCCCCTCTTCTGGAATTCGTTAGAGATAAGGGTTCCCGAACGAACCCGTAAGGAATCTGAACAATTTTTCCTTTTGAGCGGAGATATAGGGTTGGCGGGCGACTTGTGCCCCTAGCCAGGAACTGTAAATGGATCAATTTTCGCACCCACTTGCAGGCGTGCAGGGGTGCCCAAGACTGTGTTTCGTTCCAAAGAACATTGATTCGTTCCCTGTACCAGTAAGTGACAGAAAAAAGAAAGAATTGCCGGACGCCAAAACAGTCCATTAAATAAATATCAATCCAATGAACCGTGTCTTTTGAAAAGTCCCAAAAGGGTTTCCTTGAAGGAGCAGGCGTTTGACCGCGGATCAACGAACGGATCACACCATATGATAGTGAAATATATGAAAAGAAGGAAAAAAACAGTTATGGTGCAGTCGCCAAACTGTTGACATAAAAAACATGAAAAAACATACACAAAAACAGAATAACACACGATGACAACAAAACACTAGCCAAGGCTATTATCCTAACAAAAAGCATTTATTGACAACACAAATAATGAGTTTGGAGGGGCCACGCAATGGAGGTCCAGAGGTGGTAAAATTTAAACCATACTTACAGGACAATAACCGGGTATAAGGCCAGTATGGCTGGAGATCGCCCACCGGTGCTCCTCAAAGATGATGACTGTAGCTCCTTCAAGAGTTCCCTCTTGGTAGGGGTGGATGCGTGAGGGAACGAAACCGGAACTTCCGGGTGGATGTGATGTACTCGCCGCGGTTGTAGCCGAAATCAAGCTCGTCTTTCCTTTCCTTTCCACTTGCAACCTGCACAAGCTTGACCGAAAACCGATAACTGTGACCGGTAAACCCACAAACAAAACGGACAGCTCTCAAAACAAAATGACCCAACGCGTTTCACATGCGCAGACGCGCACTTCTTCAGGGGGTGTAACATGCCATGGGACACACTACAGTATATATACACTGTATCATTAATTTCGAATTGGCTAATTGGATGACCCATGAGTGATTAACCCGACATTGCCATAGTCAGGGCTTACAACATCAAGCCTTGCTCAACATTACAGGACACATAACTAACGATACATAAAACATTAAAACATTAAAAATTGAGTTTTAAAATCTTAATATATAAAATGAAAGGTCGGTCACTAGCGCGGTGAATCTGATTGGTCTCAGCCTATGGCCAATCCAGATTGGGTGGCTTCATGACGTCACATAACTTCTTCTCTCTCCCTCTTTCCCCCCAACAGGGCTCCAAGACCGAGGGGAAGCGTGGCGCGGCCCTTTCCTGCCCCAGACGCCAACGCTCACTTCCCTCTCCCCGGCGGGGGGGGGGTACAGGAGTGGGACAGGCAGCTCCGGAAAGGACCCCTTACTTCTGCAGTGTGAGGCCCCCGGTAAGAGGGCGACACGCACAGACGGACAGGCGGGGGGTGGTATTCTGTCATGAGAGAGGGGGGGGGGAGCAGGAGAGAGGGGAGGGTCAGGACGAGAGAGGGGAGTCCTGGAAGAGGGGGGAGTCAGGAGAGAGGGGGGGAGTCAGAAGAGAGGGGGGGAGTCAGGAGAGGGGGGGAGTCAGGAGAGAGGGGGGGGAGAGAGTAGGAACGAGGGGGGGGAGAGGGGGAGTGCAGGAGAGAGGGGGGGAACGGGAGTCGGAGACAGGGGGGGGGAGAGAGGGAGTAAGGAGGATGAAGGGGGGGGAGAAGAGCGGGCGTCAGGATGAGAGGGGGCGAGGGATTCAGAGAAAGGGGGGAGGAGAGGGAGCAGGAGAGAGGGGAGAGAGGAGTCAGGAGAGAAGGGGGAAGCCTGACCGGTGAAGTAGGGGGGGAGGGCGTTGAGGGAGGATGGGGAGGCAGAAAATTAAATCAAGGGCAACGCCGGGAATATCTGCTGGTAATAACGAACAAAGGGCGACAGAAAAAGAACTTAAAACATATCATTAAAAAGGCTTTTAATTTGAAGTCTATGTTCAGCCCTCTGGGGGAGAGTGTTTTAGTTCATAATCAGTCTGCTTCCCGCATACTGCCTGCTTTAATCTAGCCCAACTCTTGGATAGGCTGAACCACTTAGTGGCCTGACATCGTAAACCTTTAGGATTTTTATCTATGGCCACAAAGAAAATGGTGAGAGGACAATATGTGGGACCATCCTTTCTGATGTTATAGATGGCTCATAAGGCGTCTCTGGAAGGTTCTCCCGGGGTTCGCCAATATACTGCAAGCAACAAGGGCATTGGAGCAAGTATATTACAAACATTGAATGGCAGTTTATAATGTCTTAATGGGTAGCTTCCAGAGGTAATAGATGTAAAATGTTTAAGCATGTCACACTATAAGAGCAAGCACACATTTCGCACAAGTAATAAAATCTTTTTGAACCCCCCTGTCTGTTTCTGTTTCTGTTGCTTAACCGGACAATCTCGGGGCAGTTTAGATTTTAAGTTATTGCCTTTGAGAATATCATTGTTGGGTTTCTTTGGGAGAATGTCCGCAATATATCATATTTTTTTAACAGGATGGGACAATATTTGTTATAGTCGGTTTTAGTTTGGGAGCCATCTCGTTATATGGGTACATAAAAGCAACTTTATGATAAATTTTTTTTTGGGCTTTTTTCTTAGTATTATATTTGAGTAAAGTATCTCTCTCTTATTTTGGTAACTGTTTCACATGCCTCATCTAAGAGCTCTCTGGATACTTTCTCTCAATACATTATTTTTTAGGTATTGGCATGCACTTTAAAAGTCTTCATCCTCAGAGCAGTGCGTTTAAGAGCAACCAGCGGGCCCTTAGGGATATATTGCGCAGCCACTGTGGTTATGTGGTATCTGCAATACATAGTTATTAGCTTTGTACTGCTTGAAAAGTCCTTAGTAGTAGGTCTTTGGTGCCATTTATGTATCGTTTAATGGTCTATGTTAACTGTATGTGTTTAGCAAGGCTTGATGTTGTAAAGTGTAAAGCCCTGAATATGCAAATGTTGTGGTAAATAACTATGTTCATCCATTAGGGGCCCCATTTAGAATCAATGATTACAGGGTATAATCTGTAGGTGTCAGGGCAGGTTAGCCCCCTGAAGAATGTGCGGCCGGAGATGCGCATGAAACCGCGTTGGAGGATATTGTCTGTTTTAGAAGCCTGCGTTTTGTTGTTGGGAGGTTACGTAGTCAGCAGTTACGGTGTAGGGCAGTTGTGCAGGCCTGCAAGGGGAAAGGAGAGAAGAGGAGAGTTGGATTCGGCACACCGCGGCGAGTAGTAGGACGTCACATCCACCCGGAAGTTCCGGTTTTGTTACATTCAACATCCACCACTACCAAGAGGGAACTCTGTGAAAGGAGCACTGGTCACATCTTTGGGAGCACCCGGTGCGATCTCCAGCCATAACTGCCCTTACCGTCTTATTGTTCTGTAGTAGGTTAATTTTTACCTCTGGACCAGTGCTGGACCTCCGGAAAACTCATGTATTGTTGTTGTCAATAAATAGCTTTTTGGTTAGGATGAATAGCCTTGTAGTGGTTTGTTGTCATCGTGTGGTTAGTGTCTGTTTGTGTGTATGTTTTTCATGTTTTTATTGTCAACATTTTTGGCGTAACTGCACCATAATCTGTTTTTTTCCCTTTTATATTTGCACATCATATGGTGTGAGCCGATTCGTTGAATCCCTCACTGCTGCTCATCAGAGGCACTTTTGGACCTTTTCAAAAGACGTTTGGTTCTATTGGATGATATTTATTTCATGGACTGGTTTGGCGACTGGCAATTCTTCTATTTTTCTGGACCTATTTTCTTGACTGGTTAGACAGTCAAGGAATTGCCAGGCTGCCTATTTTGTAATTCAACTTCATCTATAGTATTATTATAATTTTTAGCGCTGTTTTACACCGTCTGTTTCCGTTGGTTTGTGTTTTGTACAATTTGTGTGCTGTTTGTTCATTATTGTTTTTATTTGTATGGCCAAGAGGACTAATTTTACTATGGAGTTCTTATTTTAATTCTGAGATCTCGTCGAATGGCAATGTTGACCTATTTTTAGTGATCCCAATTCGGTCCAATTTGTTGAAATGGGTCAAGGACTGGCACCCATATACTTGCTCGTGTTGGAGAAACCTCTTTATGTTAGAAAGCAACAGTGGTGGAGGCCACAACACTGAGCAAGTATTTGGAAAATCACCGCATCCAAGGGGTTTGAGGAGTTCGCACAAGAAACCTACTGCGATGCACACAACGATACTTCATGGAGAGTGGAATGAGCTACCGACCAGTGCTCATTGGCTCTCATGAAAGTTAGGGTTGCATCAGCGAAGAAAGACCCTGACCGCATTGGATGATCAGATTTTAGAGATGAAAAATCAGCTAGATCGCATATGATAAGGATAACAACGAGCTGGTTAGTGAACCAACTATTAAAAAAAGGTTAGATCAGGAAGACTTGAAATAGTTCAACTAAACAACAAAAGTTTTTTAGAGAATAGACACTGGACTATGGACAAGGGTGTCAAAGGATTGCGGCCAAAAAAATCTAAAGAAAGTAATGAAAACAGTTAGAATAGAACAAAAGAATTCAATCCACCAGCAGGAATTAAGATATAGGAGAAAGCATGTCAAACTCAAATGCTACACGGGCAAATAAAAGGTTAAGTCTGGTGGCCGCAAAAAAATACCAACATTAAATTTTCAAGAAACGTTAGGTTTATTCGAAAAGTTACTGTGTGTGTGAGCAGGTGTGTGTGTGTGGTGTGGGTGGGTGTGTGTGTATGTGCTGTGTGTGTTTGTGTGTGTATGTGTGTGTGTGTGTGTGTGTGTGTGGGGTGTGTGTGGTGTGTGTGTGTGTTGTGTGTATGTGTGGTGTGGTTGTGTGGGTGGGTGTGTGTGGGTGTGGTGTTGACCTCCACTACCCGAACCAAAAAAAAAAAGCCAGACGTGAATGACTTCTGAACCCTGAACCAAGTGTCAGATGCCCCCCTCTTAACAATTTCCAAGAGCAGCAATCCACGCCTGGGATCTTACGGATCCGCAGTCCCTAAGGTACTATTACTGGAGGGGAGGTGGTTCCATACTGTCTTCTGGAGGTCTCCCGTGTGAACTTGAGTAGATCTGTAAGGAAAGACAGCATAGGTTATTTCGTGTAGGTATAGTGACAGTTAAGATAAACCAGATGAGAGTGGGTGAGGGTGACAGACGAGGGGTGGGATGAGAGGAGGAGAGGAGAGAGAGAGAGAGAGCAAGATGAGAGTTGGGCGGGAAGAGAGTACTGCGAAGAAGAGGCATGAGGCGCGAGTTCCGGATGAGGCGAGGGGAGATGGGGGCCGATGACGGAGGACTAGTGAGAGAGAGAGGAGAGAGAGAGAGGGGCTCCTTGAGGGAGAGGGGAAGAGAGGGGGGGTGGGGGGCGGCAGAAGAGAGAGAGAGTAGAGAGGAGAGAGAGAGAGGGCGGTGAGAGAGAGAGACGAGGGCTGGGAGAGATGATGAGAGCAGAGAGAGAGAGAGAGGGTGGGGGAAGAGAGAACGATGAGAGGGTGGGGGACCGAGAGAAGAGGGTCTGCGGGGGGGAGGAGGGAGAGTGGGGGAAAGAGAGAGAGGGGGGAGATGGGAGAGGAGCGAGAGAGGTGGGAGAGAGAGCGAGGGTGGGAGAGAGAGTGAGAGGGTGGGAGAGCGAGAGACGAGAGAAGGGTGGGCAAAGAAGAGAGGGTTGTGAGAGAGCGGAGGGTGGGTGGGCGAGTGAGGAGAGAGGGTGGGAGAGTGACGAGAGACGAGAGAGAAGGGTGGAAGAAGAGAGAGAGGGTTTGGGAGAGCGAGGGTGGGAGAGAGGGTGGAGGAGGAGAGAGGGGTTTGAGGGAGAGAGAGAGAGGGTGGGAGAGAGAGAGAGGGAGAGAGAGAGAGAGAGAGAGGTGTGTGGGAGAGAGGAGGCGAGTGGGAGAGTAGACGGGTGGGGGGAGAGAGAGGGTGGGAGAGAGAGAGAAGAGGTGGGAGGTAGAGAGAGGGGGGAGAGTGAGAGAGACGGGTGGAGAGAGAGGAGAGGTGGATGAGGAGCGGTGGGAGAGAGGGTAGGAAGAAGAGAGAGGGTGGTGAGAGAGAGAGGGTGGGAGAGAGAGGAGAGGAGAGAGCGGGGTTGGGAAGAGAGAGAGAGAGGGCGGGTGGTGGGAGAGGAGAGAGAGAGGGTGGGAGAGAGAGAGAGGGTGGGAGAGAGGGTGGGAGAGAGAGAGAGGGTGGTGTGGGGGAGAGGGAGAGGTGAGAGAGCGAGGACGTGTGAGAGAGAGAGAGAGTGTGGGAGAGAGAGAGTGGGAGAGAGAGAGAGGGTGGGGGAGAGAGAGGGTGGACGAGAGAGAGAGGGTGGGAGAGTGAGAGGAGGGTGGGAGAGAGAGAGAGAGAGAGGGTGGGAGAGAGGGTGGTGGAGAGAGAGGGAGGGGAGGAGAGAGAGGGTGGGAGAGAGAGAGAGAGAGGGTGGGAGGGGGGAGAGAGAGAGGGTGGGAGAGAGAAGAGAGGTGGAAGAGAGAGGGTGGAGAGAGGAGAGGTGGAGAGAGAGAGAGAGGGTTGGGAGAGAGAGGGAGAGCGAGTGTGAGAAGAGGGTGGGAGGAGGGTAGAGGGATGGTGGGAAGAGAGAGAGGGTGGGAAGTGGATGAGAGTCCGGTGGGAGAGAGAGAGGGTGGGAGAGGAGAGAGAGGGTGGGGGTGGAGGGATGAGAGAGAGTAGGGTTTGTACGAGAGGAGAGGGGGAGAGTAGGTGGGAGAGGTTGTAGAGAGAGAGAGGGGGAGATGGAGAGGGTGGGAGGATGAGAGAGGGTGGGAGAGAGTGAGAGAGGTGGTGGGAGAGGAGAGGGAGTGGCTGGAGAGAGAGAGGGTTGTGGAGTAGGAGGAGAGCGGGTGGGAGAGAGAGAGAGTGGTGGGAGATATGAGAAGAGAGTGGGGATTGGGAGGACGAGATGAGGTGGGAGAAGAGGTGGTGTAGAGGAGAGGGGCGGAGAGAGAGGAGGGGGATGGATGAGAGGAGAGAAGGGGTGGAAGAGAGGAGGTGGACGAGAGAGAGGGTGGAGGAGGAAATGGGAGAGAGAGAGGGTGGGAGAGAGAGAGAGGGTGGGGAAGAGAGAGGGGGAGGGGAGGGAGAGAGAGGAGCAGAGGAGAGAGGAGAGAGGGGAGAGATTGAGAGGGTGAGAGTGAGAGAGTGGGTTATTTTGTGAGGAGAGAGAGAGAGGGCGGGGAGAGAGAGAGAGGGGTGGGTGGGGAGAGAGAGAAGGTGGGGGTAGAGAGAGAGAGAAGGTGGGGGAGACGGAGAGAGGAGGGTGGTTGAGATGATGGAGAGAGGGGGGAGATTAGAGGAGAGGGTGGGAGAGAGAGAGAGGGTGGGGGAGGAGAGAGAGGGTGGTGGAGAGAGAGAGAGGGTGGGGAGAGAGAGAGAGGGTGGTGGGAGAGAGAGGAGGGTGGTGTGCCGAATAACGGGACTGTTGGCGCCGTCCTCATTCTCTTTCTACTTCCCCACACCTTTTCTCTCACCTCTCCATTGTGCTCCCCATACCTACAGTCACTCCCCGCCCCGCCCTTCCCCCCGCCCATTAGCTCAATCCCCTCTGCTCCTCTCCGCCCTACCCTCTGTTATCTCTCCCCCCAATTCTGCTTCTGTACCTGCACGACGTTTTACAAGCCACTGACTCTATACAGACACACACACACAGAGCAGACCAACAAAGACGACTGACCACACACAGACACACCACACAGTCTTGCGGCTGCAGGCACACACCACCTAAACATTTGCACACACACACACAACACACACACACACACATCACCACCACACAAAACACACAAACACACACACCAACCAGACAACACACCCACACAACACACCACACACACACACACACACAACACACACACACACATACACAGCCACTGTAATCAAAAACTCTACCCCGCTCCATTCACAACACACACTTCCTCCCGCACACCACCACAACCATGCTCCCCTCCAGCAACACACACAGGCACCCCCCACGATACACCACACACTACAGTCCCCTCCCAGGTACTACACACCACATGTTCAGCCCCAAAACACAGCTCCCCATCACACACACTCCCCCCCCAGTACCAATACCACGACTGCCCCCTCATACACCACACACTCGCTCCCCCTACAACCACACACCTCCCACCTGAATACACACACACGCACCTTCCACCCATATACCCCCCACAGAATGACACACAACCCCATCACCCTAATCAAAACCCATACCCCCACCAAAAAACAACACAAAGTGGGAGAAACGGATGGATGGATGGAGGGTGGGAGCGGGGGGGAGAGGGGTGACAGAAGAAAGGCCGTGACTTTTTGAGTCCTGCGCGAGTTGCACCCCACTTGCCCCCCAACGCCCATCTCAGCAAAAACATGACGGTAGGGGAAAAAGTGTAGCGCCAAGGGTGATAAGGGGGGGGCGCAGAAAGGGCGGTGAGCGTGCAGGGTGTGAGCGCGCAGGGGCTAAGGGGGGTGAGCGCCAAAGGGGTTTCAGCGGCAAGGAGGGTGAACTAGGGGGAGTTCGGAGGGAGAAGGGAAGTCGTTGGCTAGTTCGGCATAGAGGAAACGGGGGGAGAACGGCAGGGGGTGAGGTAAGTGCAGGGAAGCATAGGGGGGATCTTTAAGTCAGAGCAAGGGGGGTAGCAGAGGGCGCCAAAAGGTGTGGTGTGTGTTACGGCGGCCAAGGGGGGGAGTGCTACCAAAGGGGGATTCGGCATAAGCGGATGAGGGTCAATGCAGTAATAGGTGGGGTGAGCGCCCTCTACCCCATGGAGTTTCCCTGTGGCTTTGCCAGCGCCGGTCGGGGGACATTCGCGCAGCAGTAGCAGAGGGAGCGGAGCAATGGTAGAGGACACCACTCACTGGTGTGCATGCATCAAAGCGTTGGAAGCCCCGCCCCACGGCTTCACTGACACTGCCTGCAGACCAATGTCCCCTTTGACATCCCTTCGGCCGCCATGCTAAGTGCCCGACTCCTTCATTCAAACCCAGCGGGCCTTATTCAATCACCGTGGCAGGCATTTCACTTCAACACATGAGAATGATCTTACCAGCTTGCCGTCTCCTACTTCACCACCGACCGTAACGGGACACATTGGGTGGGACGCACATGATAATCATTGTGGGCCGGACCTCGGGCCCCGGAGACCGCAGAGTGTAATGCTTGGCTTAGAGCTATTAGGGTTGCAAATTATACTATAAAGTAAATGACGGAAGGCCCCAAAGAAAGAAATACGTAAGCAATATATCTGGTTCTCTACACCATTATCACCTGACGCAAATTTACACTCTGCATGGAAAGATTGATTATTTACAGCAAAAAGACGACGAAAGAGAACGCTTAGAGTATGCTATGGTTATTACCTCAGTTGTCGGTGCCTAATTGCGGTCAGAATCAGCAGATTATAATTGCTGTCCGATATAGGCGTCCGATGATGTGATGGCAGAGAGATATCTCCTACATTCCCCTCCCCTACATCTGTGCGTCACTAAACCCAACTTTTTGTTTGAGGAATGAGAGAAGGAGAGGAGACATCACATTTCCAGAAGGAAGGGGGAAATAGTGAAACTACATTGTAGAACAACGACTCCTCACAACTACAAGAAAAAAGAAGAAGATCAAGGGTCAGACGGGAGAAGAGGAGGTTACTAGTAGAAATCGAATAAAGGAAAAGAAACGAATTTCCTAGTATATTCAATACTCAGTCAGTATCCACGACTAAATTGAAAAAAAAACAAAAATGGGCTACGAGTATGAGGTCTTTGTCTACATTTGCCCCGGTTTGCGTGGTCCAATAGTTTAATCTTTTAGAGATGTTCCATAAATTTGCCCGCAAATTAGCCCTAAGAAGATTTGAAGGTGATGCTGTATCAAACCAAAACAGATTGTGCTACCTAGAGAGGTCTTGTGATAGATTGACCCTCAAACATAGACTTTAAGAAACCCTCACCTTTTACCCTAAGTTTTCCGAGGATGACATTTGGTTGGCCATTGTGGAGTGTGTTAATAGTGGACTGGAGCTTATTCATGTCGAACATTAGAATTATTTCGTCTGATTTTTGTTCTATTTCCCTCCATGCTCCCCCTGGATTGCAAC
The DNA here is from genome assembly GCA_036426205.1 of Ascaphus truei. Taxonomy (NCBI): domain Eukaryota; kingdom Metazoa; phylum Chordata; class Amphibia; order Anura; family Ascaphidae; genus Ascaphus; species Ascaphus truei. The sequence goes on from WSYH01003841.1 coordinate 16,894, forward strand.
GATAGTCACTTATTGAACCATAGTGAGCCTGCAGATCACCCACAATGTAGGTCCACAATGGCAGTGTGGCATCTACTATGTATAATGAGATGAGATGAAAGGACTATATGTGAATCCCTCATTGAGTCCATAAAGGCTCAATGTTTTGAGTCTATAGATCCATTCGACTGCTTATGTCTAATGTCCATATCCCCCCCTCTCATAGTGCTAGTGAGGTAGTCTATGGCAGCGAAGGTCAAACAACTGGTGTCACCATTGTGTTTGAAATTGACATCTCGAGCAGCCGGAGTGCCTAATTCATTCATGACAGAATTGGCATGTTCCAGGCTGCGTCTGCATAATGGTCATAGTGCCTTCCCTGTAAATGTCAAGCCACACTTGCACGTTATTTGGTAGATCACGTTGGTGGTTTTACAATTGATGAAGTCCCTTATTGTTAAAGATTTTGTGTTGTCACAGTTACTGAATTCCTTGATCGGCCCTACAAATTTACAAGCCTTACAGCTGTTGCATCTGTAAGCACCTTTTAGTGTTGCTGACAACCAACTTGTACTAGGTGTGTGTAAAGTGGCTATGTACTACAGTAGCATGTCTCGCAAATTGCATGACATTCTGCCCGTCATGCTCAGTTCTTTGTCTGGTACTTTTGTAGGGTATTTAACTGATTTGATTTGTTTCATATATGACCATACTGAGCATGTTCCACTGGATGAATGTGATGGTTTTAAGGATCCCACTCCTTTTTTAGTTGTTCTTTTTTTATAGCCTGAAGTCATAAGATCAGTTCTATTGATCTAATTTGCATGGTCAAATGCTTTCTGTAAATCTTGTTCATTATAACCTTTGGATATAAATCTAGACGTAAGTTCACTTGATTGTATGATGAAGGATTCCTGGTCAGAACATAATCTCTTAAGTCTTAAGAACTGACCCTTTGCAATACCCTTTAGGAGAGCTCGTGGATGGCAACTATCGGCCGTAAGATACGTGTTTCTGGAATTTATTTTTCTATATACATCAGTTTGTAAATTTAAGTGTGTATCAATATACACTAAATAGTGAATGTGATGGTGATGAAAAGAATATGTGAATTTGATGTCATATATATTATTATTTAGTGTTAATGAAAGATGATAAAGACGTCTCATCCCCATCCCAGATGAGGATAAGATTGTCAATGTATCTCCTATAAAAGATCATTTGATTTCTAAAAGTGTTGGTGACACCATCAATGTGTAAATATTCCCACCACCCCATAAATGAATTTGCATATGAAGGTGTCATATATTGTCCCTAATATTAATGGATTTTTTAATGTGTATATAGTTTTTTTTTTTAAGTATTATTTTTATTATGCTATATACTTTAATCTCTTTTTGTATTTCAATATGATTAATTCTTTTTATTTTTTCATATTTTTGTTTAAAAATTATTTATTCAGTTGTCAATTACATTTTATTTGTCTGTTGAGTAGTTGGACGTGCGTAGTGACGTTTCTAGTGCTGGAACACAACCGAGCATGACGCAAATGCTTGATACTTCTGGATTTGCATTAACCGTTTGCGGTCCAATAAATTTAAACTAAGTGCACCAGCAGGTCTAATTTAATTTTCGAGGACCGGCAGGTGGGAGCGGAGGACCGGCGGGTGGGAGCGAAGGAGGAGCGGCGGGCAGGAGCAGAGGAGGAGCGGCGGGCAGGAGCAGAGGAGGAGCGGCGGGCGGGAGCGGAGGAGGTGAGGAGGTGCGGCGGAGGTGCGGCGGTGCGGTGGTGCGGGCGGGCAGGTGCGGAGGTGCCGAGGTGGTGGGGTGGGCAGGAGCAGAGGTGCCGAGGTGGTGGGGCAGGCGAGCGGGCAGGAGCAGAGGTCGGGCAGGCGGTCAGGTGCGGAGGTCGGGTGGACAGGTGCGGAGGTGGAGCGGCAGGCAGGTGCCGAGGTGGAGCAGGCGGGCTGGGGCAGGCAGGAGCGCGCCATTTTTTATATAATAGCGACATCCAGCTGTCACTAGGAAATCCGACATTGGACCACATGTGGTAAAATATTTTGTCGGATATATTCCGACATAGGACCGCAAAGGGTTAAACAAAATACACAAATTCCCAACAAGCTCTGAGAAATCCCAACCAATACCACACAATATATATATGCATATAAGTGTCAAAAGGAGTGCTAGTGGGCGTGACTACATGTATACAACAAAAACAGAAATGCCCAAAGCTACTTCCAATGTGAAAAAAATACACAGTGCAATACCTATATATCTCTTGTAAAAAGGGTTATTTAGTTTAACCCTTTGGCCAAAGCGTCTTAAGCCTGCTGCCACTTCCAGGTCAGTTTCATTTTGCCAGGTTACGACAGATCCAATGTGATCATTCTTCCTGTAATTAGACAGGTAAATAAGAATTTTTATCCAGGTGAGTGTTAGGCCCTGCTACGGTCATTCCTTGTAAGTGGCAGCAGGCTTAAGACGCTTTGGCCAAAGGCTAAATGACCCTTTTTACAAGAGATATATAGGTATTGCACTGTGTATTTTTGTCACATTGGAAGTAGCTTTGGGCATTTCTGTTTTCTGGATTTTCATGCCATTTAAATACTCAGGATTGGGTTTTTGAATTACACTTTGATAAAGCGCTTGGCGTGAAATGCGTAGGTGGTTTGCTGTACCTCCGTTTTATTCATGGCCAAATAAATATCAATTTTTACAGAAGTCACCCTCCCTCTATTATTCACCTGGTGATGCTCCGCACTTCCTTGTTCTTCGTCATTTGTTCCAGTTTTCCAGCGGAGTCGCACATCGGAGCCTTACCTCAAATGGTTGGAGTCATTCATCAGTCAAATCCCCAAACTAAAGTTTGTGAGTTTAGGACTATCTAATTACTTTTTCTGAAATGAGCTAAGTTCATAAACCATAGGGTTCAGAAGAAATTTTGGACACCATATTTTCCTGGTGGCTGTACAATTCTATAGAGAAAGAACCAGGTAGGCGTTATCTTCATAAAGATTAGCCCTACATCTGTATATCTATATGGTCATTTAAATGGGAAACCTCCTGAAAATAAAAGATTATTAAGAAACACTCACGTATGTCTGTTTTTGCACTCTCTGAGCCCCAGATCCCTCTCTGGACTCTTTCACATGGAGCCTTGATACAGGAAGCATCATCCGTCTCTGTTACTATACAGACAGGATTGCCCGAGGGTCAACTTCACAGACGAAATAGCTGCTGACCAAGGTGACCCTGACAAATAGGCAATAGCCTCCAAATCCTCAGTCCTACCTGCTTTTTCTAACACATAGCTAATTCCAGAAAGCAAGGTTGAAGGAAGTGGAATTATTACCACCCCAAGCTTAACTCAGACACAGGAACAGGTAGAAAAACGGCAATGCACTGCCAAGAAGAAAGGGCATAGAGCCCGAAAGCGTTGGTGGACTGTTGCTGTGGCTAGGGGGGACATTTTGTCCAATCTTTTTATGGAATAAATAATTTTTGCTTTTGCAACCGTGAGCCTCCTCCTGGTCTTCTTGGCAGTGCACTGCCGTTTTTCTACCTGTTCCTGCTGCATCACCTGGTGGACTGCACGCCAATCATTTACCTGCTGTGGAATACCTCCCTGGATTCTGGAATTCAAAATTGATTTTTTTCTGTGGGTTGCCATACCCTGTTATTCTCACCATATGGGACTTTGTTTGTACTAATCATTAGTGGTGCCTGTGGCATTAAGTACTAGTCACCTGAACCCTATTAGGGTAACCTTATTGTACTACACAGTTCATTGGGAGTTTCTCAACTGCAGATGTCATAATATAACTAAGGACTTGTTCTTCTGATGCACTGGCGTTCTACACATCTTAACTCAGACACAACCTGATCCACTAACACAGGCTGAACAACGGGTTCCTTAGGCATGCACACAACCGGGGTTGCAGCAGTCAGAGTACTATGGCTGGTATCAGGAAAGTCAACTGGTACATTGACTACTGCCCTTGCTACTCTGCCCACACTGCCAACTGAGCATGCAAAATTCCTCCTCGGTCTTACAATTTTTTTAAAAATATACACAAATAGTTTGAGTGAGACAACCCAAAGACAGCTAACTGCACTCAATTAATCCAGTAATTAGACTAGTATTGTAGCTGGAAATATTCAATCCGTGGAATACTAATATGCCATATAGCTACTCCAGTATCGATAATAAAATATTTTATTCAATAACATTAACCAACATATCAGAGACACAAAAACCATCTAAAACCAATTAAAATAAGGAAGGCTAGTGACGGACATAGACCACGTATCTGTTCACCAGGGTAATGATAGCAAAAGTGTGCAGTCAGGTGTCTTTGGGTTGTCTCTCTCAACCTATTTGTATATATATATATATATATATATATATATATATATATATATATATATATTGACTGTTATCCTCTGTGCACCATAATCCTCTCCTACTCCTACCATTCACAGGAGAGCATTGGGTACCCTTTCTTTTTGCATAATTTTTTTTTAAACAATAAAATTTTAAAAATTTAAAAATTAAAATATATACTATATGTATCTATATATATTATAATATTTTATATATAATTTATATCTATATATAATCTATATCTATCTATATATTTTATTGGTTTAAAAAAAAATGTAAGACCGAGGAGGAATTTTTCACGCTAATTTTTAAACCAATTTTAAATTTAAGTAATTTTTTTAAACTAATAAAATGAATTTAAAAAAATAAAAATTAAAAAATTTCCGTCTGGGAAATCAATAGGGTGGGTGCAAATCCTGTATGGTGCAAATAGGTAATATGGTACCGTGTGATGATGAATATCAGAGGCAGCACTCCAAATGTTTGTCAAAAGAATATATTGTATTAACAATATATATTGGTAAATATATATATTGATAAAGGTCCCGCACGCGGACCGAAATGTTGGAATGGTGTCTTGTTAATACAATATATTCTTTTGACAACCATTTGGAGTGCTGCCTCTGATATTCGTCATCACACGGTATCGTATTGCCTATATATATATATATATATATATATATAAACTATAAAAATACTAAGTGCGCAAAGTAAAACAATTAAACCAAAAATAGTAACAGTTGCTGCCTGAATGTTAAGATATACACAATAGCACATATATAGGGGGGAAGGGAAGAACATCAGCACAAAACTGCTAACTAAACAATAAAATTGAGCATAAATGGACTGAGGATGTATGGGAATTGCTGGTTGCTCTGAAATGAAATGAAGAGACAACAAAATATAGTGAAGTACGTTTTAGTAAAAGTAGATGTGCAAAAGTAGATCGCTACTTACAAAGTAGCAGATGTTAACAAGCATGTAGGATATAATAATTCTCTCCGTCCTGCTGCCTGGAGTTACAATGTGTCTGTCCTCCACGTGGAACGCCGAAATCCTCCGTGGTGGTTCTCCGGCTGCAGCTATTCCCTCTGGGCTTTCCTGGTTGTTCCCCTCCCTCTCCGAGTCGGTCGCGAGACTTTCCCGCTGAGGTCAGTTCACTCAAACCGAGATTTCAGGTTCGGCCAGCAACTCGAGGACACTGTCCAGGGGATCAGGAGATTCGTTGGATGTACGATACGGAATAGGGGAGTCTAGAGTTTGGTCTTAGAGCCTCCACCCTACGCGTTTCGTCCTGGAACTAGGATCTTCATCTGGGGAATAATGTCTAACTGGTTGTCGCTTAAATCCCTATCTGTCCCCTCATAGTTATCTACAACCAATGTTTAAGCATATAGCAGGTGAACCACACTTAGGTCTAATCTCCATATAACAAATAGTGAACCCCCCGTTGTAACAATAATTAAAATAAATTACTCATAACATTTAATACAACATGATCATCAATCTTTATATTTTAAAAGCATAAAATAAAATATAAAAAAAATAATATATGATATATATTATCATTTATATTTATTATATATATATATATCTATTATATATATATATATATATATATATTTTATTTTTTATGCTTTTCAATATAAAGAATTTTATGATCCTGTGTTAACGGGGCCGCCCATCTTTGATGACCCACAAATGTATCCTTTCACATTCTCAGTGTCTAGTTAAACTCTATCTAGACACGAACTATACTCACTGACACTTTCGTGCTCTCTGCATGCTTTACCAATACCCACTAGTATGATGTGCATACCCCGGCTTAGGCAGAACCCTCCTATCTGTGCACCGCAACTCTGCTGACGGTTCCTACAAGTAACTCTGTTGGTGTGTTTTAATTATGTCGGTGCTGGTAGTGTACACGCCGGGCATCTCCCTAATGTACGGGCGTCTCCTACTTTTGGCCACTCCTAGTGTGGGCCCTGGGCCATGGTCCCTGGACTAGTTAACAGCTACTTACGCAGCTACACCCCCGCCCCCAGTCTCTAAACCCAACCACCCAACTCACCACACCAACATTACATAAAAACCCCCCCACTACCACCCACATAGCACAGGGGGGAGAACCTGCACATTCTAACCTCGCCCCCCTGCCATTTTCCTCACCCTACGCTCTTCCCCCAAACTATACCTTCCTCGCCCGTTCCTTTCGGCGCGCGCAACGCCTAGTCCCTCCCCCCCCATCTTCCCCCCCAAGCCCCGGGGACAACTATCACCGACCGCATACCGCCACGCACCGCTCTTACCTTTCCCCGCAGTGGTCCCCCAACCACAACTACACCTGCTTCTTGTCCGCACCCCCGGTTTTGTACCTATTTCAGTGTGATATTCCGCTGGGCTCCCTACGCCGCTCTTCACGGTGAGGGGTCCACCATTGCCTCTGCCCCGGGCCACTCGCCCTATTTGCCCTGTCAATCCGGGGCCACCCACCTTTGTCGCTTAATTCATCCCGTCGCCCCTGGCTGCCCCCACGTAGGTTCGGGTGGCGGTCCCCCCCCTTAGTTCCAGCCCCTCATCCCGCATTCCCTAGCGCCCTCGTAGAGGCTGAGAAAAGGAGTCACATACGGCTGCCGGGGTCCGGGGACATGCGTACCATGCCTCGGGCCGTTTAACTGGCCGGTAGGTGATGTTGACCGTTGAACTGGGCTGGGCTGAGTCGTTCGTTCGCTGGTCCACGGAAGCTCCTCGTGCCCTACTCTGACTTCGTACCGCGGATCCACAACGGCGATCTCTAGTCTGCGGGCATAGGGGGCCGGTCGCTTCCGCTGCCGGAGGTCCTTCTCGGTCTGCATTGGCCGCGCTCACCTTACCTCCGTACTAGGATAACCGTTTTTTGTTTCCCGGTAGATGTCCGTGGGCACGTCCAACAGTAGCGCGCACTTTTTCGTGTTAGCCCCTCTTTCTGTCTTTTCTACTTGGTCCCCTCCCTCCCCCATGTGGGCCGTTGCCCGGAGTGCTCGTGAGCGTCTGAATTTTCCCTGCGAGTCGAACCGGCTCTTTGTTTTTTTCCGCCCCTGCTCTAAGTGCGGCCCCCAGTCTCTCCGTTACTTGCTAACGCAAACACAAATATTACTTTTCAACACCCACCTTACACCTTGCTCTCAGACCAAGTTTCTTTCGATGTCTCACTTCCTGCTAATCATCTGGATGGCCCCCGTCGCCTTAAACTCAACCATCTAAAAACAGAGCTCCTCATACTTCCTTTCCTCCCAAACCTGGCCCTACTACACTATCCTTCCCCATTACTGTTTGGAACTACGATCATTTACCCAGTGCCCAAGCAACGCTGCCTAGGGTCCACTCGACTCCTCTCTCACATTCGCCCCTCACATTCAAAACCTTTTAAACTTGTTGCTTTTTCCTCCGCAATATAACAAGATACGCCCTTTCTCTCCTCTGTTGCTCGACATGCTAAAAAACTCTCTCCGGCCTCATTCTCCCTCTCCCGTCTTGATTACTGTACCTCCTGCTGTTCCGGCCTTCCTGCCTCTCACCTGTCTCCCCTACAATCTATCCTAAACCTGCTTGCCAGAATCACTCTACTCTTTCTAGATCTGTCTCAGCATCTCCCCTCCTGAAATCCCTCTCCTGGCTTCCATCAAATCCCGCATCTCACACTCCATTCTTCTCCTCACTTTTAAGCTTTAACACTCTTCTGCCCTTCCTTACATCTCAGCCCTAATTTCTCACTATGCACCACCTCCGACTCTGCGTTCTGCTCAGGATGTCTTCTCTACTTTCTTCTCTATCCCCCTTTTTATCTAAAGCTCTCCCTCCCCCTTAATCCTTTTTCACTGACACTGCCCCACCCCTCTGGAATGTCCCTTCCCCTCAGTAACCCCACCTAGCACCCTCTCTATCCACCCACCTTAAGACCCCACCTTAAGACACACTTTTGTACGAAGCATATGATAGCACTGGGGCTATTCTGAACAACATGATACTAAGCTGGCCCCCTGCAGACGCACTTACCCAAACTCCTCCCTCTACTTCTGTCTCTGTACGTTCTCCCTACCTACCAATTAGACTGTAAGCTCCTCGGGCAGGGACTCCTCTTCCTTAATTGTTATGTTTTATGTCTACCAAGCACTTATTCCCATGATCTGTTTTATTTATATCTGTTTTTATTTTCTATTACCACATGTATCTACTACTGTAAGCGCTATGTACACTTAACTGGCCTCTTTATAAATAAAGACATACAATACAATACCATACAATACTTGCACGGAAGGTGCACTTCACTCTTCCCGCTCTGCTGCCTTGCTTGACACCTGTCCTGGACTCAGCACGCTCGCCTCCAAATGTAGCCCATGTTTCCCTTCCCTCCCCCCCCCCCCCCCCCCCCCCCCCACCCCCCCCCAACACGATCCGGCTCTAAGGTGTATTAAGGGCTGGCTACATGTGTATGGTGGTGCATACCTGCTTGGAAAAGGAGGGCCTGAGTCTCCCGCGTTGGTATTGGGGACAACAGGACCAGGCTTCTGGGGTATTCGCCTACATTCTTTAGTGGTTGTGCAGCGCCTCCATCTCCATAAGTCCCAGGGATGTGGGATGTGGGATAGGACCCTTATAGAGAAAACCCTGGTCCCAGGGCGAATGATCCAGCTCTCACACAGTCTTTTTGTGGAAAACAGCAGTGTCTTTATTGTCTCTTAGAAAACACACAGCAGCAGTTCATGGGCAGCAGTAACTCCAAATGTATGAATACGACAGGGTCTTTTCCTCCACTCCTTATCCTCCAGGAATGTACCCTGCAGGATGGCCTGGTTGGGGCTGCAATACCCCTGCCTCCACCCCCAGGGTAGGCCCTATGGGTGAGGCTAGATGTCTTTCCCCTCACCCCCTGAACAGGGTGAGGGGCATTGGTCCACCTCTACAGTTCTGTCCGCTCTACTCAGAGGGGCTCTGAGTATCTCTTCCAAGCACTCTCAGCATGGCTTCTCCTGTCACTAAGCAGGACTGCCACTCTTCTCTCCAGATTCTGACACACCAGCCAGACACTCCAACACAACTCCTTCCAGAACTGACATCCACAGACTGACACAGACACACACAGGACAGCCCACTAAATAGATCCAGCCCTGCCCCTTGTGATGTCAGCAGAACCTCCCCTCTGTCTCAGGCCTGCTACAGAGTCAGGGGCCTACCTCTATCACTCCAGGCAGGGCTTGGTGAGGGGGGAAAACCCATGGTTACTACTGGCGACTGCCATTACCAGTGCTTACTCCAGTAAGAGAAGGATAAGTAGCCCGCTCTTACTTACAGGGGCTACATATATATGTCACCCAGCACTTTTAAAGCAGTCTTAATTGACATTCATTAGTTCCGTACAGACAAAAATTCAGACGTGTCGCTAATTATGTACATGGTATAGTATAATCAAAGAGCTGTACACAGGGATTTCATAGAGTGATTGTATAATGACTATGACATCTTAATGAGATGCAAGCCTGTCTTACAATAAATGTCTAGAAAATGACTGCCTGGAGCTTTTTTCTATCTATAGCTTTTCTGTAAATGTTTATCAGAATGAGGAGACAATGCATGGAAGCATAGAGGAAATCCTCAGTATTATCCCATTTGAAACATATATGAAGTGTCTGTGGAGTTCAAATTGGAGTTGAATTAGAGGTGAAGTATACAAGAACTGGACTACACTTTGGCAGGGATTTCCTTTCGTATTTCTGACTTTGCTGCACTTATTGTATTATTATAATTCCCTGTACTGTATTATCTTTGTAAAGCGTTGAGAACACTGCCTGTCCTATATAAATAAAGACATACATACATTGCTCTCTGGGATAGACTGAGCAGCCTCTCACTCACCCAGGAAACACTGGTGGAGGGGATTTTAATGGCAGTGGAAACAGCAAAGAGAGGAGGAGACAGATGAGATGAGTAGAAGAGGAGGGAGTGTAGTATGCACAAAGGGGAGCAGACACAGTAAGGCAGGGAGTGCAAATAGGGGAAGAGGGAGTGCTAAGAGGAGCAGGGCATGATGGAGGAGGGGGGGAGGAGAGACAGTAAGGCTGTGCTTATAGTGCCGGCGACGCAACGTCGCGGCAAAACAAATGTATTGCCGCCGTCGCGTGCGCTTATAGTAAGCGCGATGCGATGGAACGACGGCAGCGATGCTGGCGGCGCAAATTTTTTAAACCGGTCAAATTAGATTTTTCAGAGGCGGTCGTCACATGTGACAGCCTCTGAACCAATCAAAGACCTGGTCGCCGGAAAGCGAAATTCAACTTTCGCTAGCGGCGACGGCGGCAATGGGTGATGTCATCTGTCGTTATAGGGAGGGGTGAAAACAAGGAGTAATGTTTAATGAATAACCTTTCCGATCTCCTTTATCAGCGTATGTTACGCCGGGTACAGCTAGTACCATATAATACATTAATGGCTGTATACAGTATGGCAATCTCCTGTGAAGTGCCACAATAAATAAATAAACTTTTGTTTCCTTTTTCATCCTGTAGCAGCATTAAATGAAATGTATTTAACACCTGCTAGGTTTACATTAAGGTAAGCTTGGTGTTGAAGATAATATTACATATACAGTGGCGGCCGGTTTAAAACTAATGCGGCTGCCGCCGCAGTTTAAAAACAGCTGCGGGCGGCGCGCGGGCTGTCTTTGGCCGTTTTCGGCCGGTTTTCCCGCGCCTCGGGCGCTTTCAATAGTAAGCGCCATTAGCGCTTATCTATTGAAGCGGCCGCCGCGCGGGAAACTCCGTTTTAAATGGAGAGCAGCTCCGCGGTTAGCCCGCTATGCACCGGGCAAGCTTTAGAATAAGCTTGGCCGGGACAGTATACTGTATGCCAAATATGATCCATTTTACCTCATAAATATATATATATATGGTGTCTATATTCTTTCTGCCCCTTCCTACAGTATTTCTTTCTGTAAACCATTCCCAATTTTCAGACTGGTTCAGGGAAGTTAGAAATAGGGGAAGAATAACTTAACAAATTGATGTTGTTAAAAGAAAACGTTGCGACAATTATACGTAAAAAACCCAGCTACATTAATTTTGATCAATACAATTTTTTCATGACATTTCCTTGTCCTTTTTGTTTGTCCTAAAATTACTAGCAGCACCAAGATGATCACTAAACCTGAGCAAAGAGATGATATCTGAGAGATAATCTCACAATTTTACAAGCTGCTTGCAATGTACTGTAATTATTTTATTTGTAACCCTCCTATGGTACCCCACCCGACATGAGATTGGGGGGTACACTCCTTCAGGTCACTCTGAGTGGTCTGGGTGCTGTGACCTGCTGGTAAACAGGAGGGCTGAGGGCTCCGCGGTGTTGTGGGGAGAACCAGGACAGGGACAGGAGGTGGTGTGGGACAGGTTACCTTGCTCTCTCTGGGTGGTGCAGTGCCTCCAACCAGCAGGGATCCCCTGGGGTCTCCAGAGGAGAGACCCCCACTGACACTCCATTCTCCTCACACCAGCAGCTTCTTTCTGTGGTTCTTTATTCAGAGCAGCATACACAGCATACAGCAGAACATCATAGGCCTGATCTTGTTTTCTGCATTTCTGCTCATGGCAGCTTAACTTCCCCTCCCTCCTCACCCAGGTGGGGCAGGAGGGAGAGAACTCTTCTTGGCTTGCTATCTCTCTCAGATCTCTCTGAAGACTAACTCATCACTAACTGAATTTGGGAATATGTCTCAATTTGAATATCCTCAGGGAGTGTTTCTAGCTTTGAATCATTACAACTCAAAGCTGGATACCGATTGGCTCACACACACATCAGGGGGTGTTCCAACCCATATCCACCCTTTGGATTAACACATTCAAATGTTGCTTAGGCCTTAGGCCTATATTGCTACAATACTTCAGAGCTGAAACTCACAAACAGGCCAACTGAAAGAATTAACCTTTCCACTGCCTATTCTAACAGGACTGACAGAGGAAAGGCCCAGAATTAGCAATAGCTGCCGAAGGCCAGGCTATATATTTATAAAATGTTTTACCAGGAAGTAATACATTGAGAGTTACCTCTCGTTTTCAAGTATGTCCTGGGCATAGAGTTAATATGACAAATAATACTGTCGCGGCCGAGTTTATTTGAGCATTTGCCCGGTCTCGGCCGCGACAGTAACCTGGCCCGCGCCGGGATGTCCCGGGCGCGCGCCGAAGCCTCGGAGGAGCGATCCTCCGATCTGGGCTTCCCCTTCCCCTCTCCGGGCCCGCCGGGTCCCCCGGAACGTCCCACCGCCGTCCCCACATCCGCGGGACACCAGGGCTCCCTCGGGGAGCCCTGGGCACGCGTACAGGCGGCACAGGCACCCGATGACGCGTGACCGCGCATCGGTGATGCGCGGCACGCCGAGGGGATGCGGCTCGCAAGCCGGGACATATCCCGGCTTGCGGAACGAGCCTCATTCAAATAAAGTGTGCCGCCTCTGTACATGGTTACAAATACAGTTACATAAATGAACAGGGTATACATTATATACAATACTGTACATTGCATGCACAGTTAGAGAAGATGTATATTATAGGCGTATGCAACAGTTACAGACCAGATTAAAATGTGAGACAGCCTTAGTTTTGAAAGAACTTAAATTGGTGGTGGATGTGAGAGTCTCCGGTAGGTTGTTCCAGTTTTGGGGTGCACGGTAAGAGAAGGAGGAGCGGCCAGATACTTTGTTGAGCCTTGGGACCATGATAAGTCTTTTGGAGTCTGATCTCAGATGATAAGTGCTGCATGTGGTAGGGGTGAGGAGCTTGTTCAGATAGATGGGTAATTGCACAGATTGTATGAGCATTGTCTTTTTAAACTAAAGTACTGGTCCCGTCAAAAACTGACACATTGGGCCTCATGCAGTAAGCGTCGATTAAGTGAAATCGGCAAGCTTACCGATTAGTCATGTTAATGGCGATTTTTCCTCTCCGTATGCAGTAAGTGCCGAATACATTCAAAATCAACCCGAAAACAAATCCGCCCACTCTCACGATGATTATCCGATCACACACAGGTGTATCGGCGTGCGTGGCGGGGTGCTGTTAGGTTGCCCAATCACAAATCTTGCTGAATCAGGCGAAACAAGCATGTATTTGATTGCGCGCCATATTTAAAGGCAACGTGTACTGCTAATCATTCTCTGTGTTGTTGGGAGTGAGAGAGAGAGAGACGCACAGAGCTGGCTGATTGAACATTTGCATATTGACGGAGAGACTTGTTGTGTATTGGGTGAGCTTTGTCCATTGTTGTTTTGTTTACATCTTTGTCTTGTTTTATATGTGGAAGTGTTTCGTGTGATTGGCTGTACATTAGTTGTCTGTTTTTTGTGAGTGCTGGAAGTATGCCCGCAAAGCGTGGGAAGAGTGATGCTGGTGGGAGTGGGAGTGCTACTCGTGCGAGTACGCGTCGGAGTGAACGTACTGTTCAGGGGAGTGATGTTGCTGGTGCACCGAGTGGGAGTGCTGGTGCTGGGAGTGGGAGTGCTGTTGCTGGGAGTGGGAGTGCTGTTGCTGGGAGTGCTGTTGCTGTGAGTGGGAGTGCTGTTGCTGTGAGTGGGAGTGCTGTTGCTGGGAGTGGGAGTGTTGTTGCTGGGAGTGGGAGTGCTGTTGCTGGGAGTGGGAGTGCTGGTGCTAGGAGTGGGAGTGCTGGTGCTAGGAGTGGGAGTGCTGTTGCTAGGAGTGGGAGTGCTGGTGCTGTGAGTGCTGCTGGTGGCGCAGTTGCTGATGGGGTGTCTGGTGGTGGCGTGCTTGCTGGTGGCCAGCTTTTGGAGGCTCTTCCATTGGAAGAAGGAGAGTCCAGTCAGCACCAGCCAAGCTCTGACCCTAAACCTGCTCGGAAGAAACGTGTGGAGAAGCCACGTAATCCTCGCTTCAATGACCAGGAAAATACAGCTCTTGTCACTGGCATTCTGGAGCACTATGACAGTATATATGGACATTTACTAGGTAAGTGTACCTTTACATTTATTATTCAAATACATGTGATCCTAGGTCATCTGAGTTTTGTTCATATGCAAATATGGGTTCACAATATCTTTCTATGTTAATTAGTCTGGAAACACAGCTTTTTATCATGCCTTACAAGGACAACTAAACACAGGCGGTCAATTTGCCATAACTGCATACAATATGAATGCAACCTTGCTTACATGTATAGGTTTAGTAGTGAATGCTCATGTGCTTCACATATTACACATAAAACAGCATGTTTGCTATCTCTTGGAACAGCTAGCAGTGTAGGAAACTGGTGCTTCTATTATTAATCATTTACCTCATATATTTTATATGTTTTCCAAGGGCGGACAAGTTCAGCAAGCAGAAAAGAAATGTGGGACACAATAGTCATTGGTGTCAATGCGTGTGGGAATCATGTGAGGGACAAGCGGAATTGTCACAAGAGATTTGATGATATTAGGTCCAAATTGAAAAAGAAAATACAACACCAACGCGTGCATGCTACTGGCACTGGAGGTGGGCCCACACCACAACGTCTCATATTAAGTCCATTGGAGGAGCTGCTCCGGGCAAAATTACTTCCCGTCGTCGTGGAAGGCTTACCTGGTGACCGTGATATAGGAATTTACCCCTCACAATTTCCACCAGGTGAGAAATATTACTGTACTAGGTGTGTCGTTGCTTACAGTTATTTTGCATAGTTACACTGCTTTTTATACTGTCTTCACAATATAAGCATACCTGCATCTATATATGTATATGTCTGATTCTGTATATATATATATCTCAAAATAGACATATATGTTGTAGTCCTACTAAAAGCAGTAACTAATATAGCACGTGCCATTGCGTGCTCATTTACATGTGAATTCCCAAAATGCATTGCTGCAGTGGAAGCAATTGATGGTGGGCGAAGATGGGGAACAACAGGGTAGTACACATGTGTAACACATGTTAATCAGAAATTATTACTAGCTACAGGTACAGAACAGAAATATGTAGAATATTATTGTGTATTTTATTTATTTTACTCCGACAAACATGACATTACTGCCTATTTTAAGCATGCATCAAATATATTGCATGCAACGGCCTACAAACATCACTTGCACTAACACATCTATAGTTGTTTATGAAAAGGTCCATTTTTGCTTTAACTCATATACAGACAGCATAATGAGGCACACGTATCATATTTTATGTCATTGTTTTCATAACTTAAAAACTGCACACGACTATTTAGCTCATCTACCATTGTGTTAAAGCAGCTGCAATTAATATCTCATCACAGCATACACTTCAACAGAGGGGGTGGGGTTCAGCACACACACTAATTGCAGCCTCATTTTAGGGTCAACTTAGTTCACACCATTTTCACCTGTTTCAAGTAATTGAAAGGTGTGGTTGATTAGGCTTTTTGGGGAAGGGAATACCGTTCTTACAACCTGACTAGCACAACTGAAGTTAATCACACTCATTTGAAAGCTTCACTTTAGCTACTAAATGCCCCAACAACTCATTACTTATCAAAGCGTACCTCACACATTAGTTCACTCATATCTATAGTTGAACTACTACTATCAACGACACATTATCACACACTGCATGTGTTGTCTTGTTGAGTCACAGCCACATTCAGGTGTGCCACATCTTATATTAATGTACCACACATATCCTCTACCAAAAACAACACTTTTTGCAATATGACCACCTTCATGTATGGGAGAGTGTGTGTATGGGAGTGTGTGTGTGTGTGTGTGTGTGTGTGTGTGTGTGTGTGTGTATATGGGAGAGTGTGTGTATGGGAGTGTGTGTGTAGGATACCAGAAGTGTCACACCACCCAATCACCCCAGTCACCCCACCCAATCACCCCAGTCACCCCACCCAATCACCCCGTCACCCCACCCAATCACCACGCCCCCCGTCATCTCACCCTCTCTCTCTCACCCTCTCTCTCTCACCCTCTCTCTCTCACCCTCTCTCTCTCGCCCTCTCCTTGTGTCTGTCTCGCACTCTGTTTCTGGATCTCTTATTTACCCTATATATCTTAACTGCCCTATACTACACCGAATTAACCTATACTGCTTTCTTACAGATCTGACTCAAGCTTCACATGGAAGACATCGGAACCCCCCCTAACCCAGAAGACAGGTAGAGAACACATCCCCTCCAATGTATAACATTGCGGGAATGAGGGTACCTGGACATTGAGGGACTGCGGATCACGTAAGATCCCAGGCGGGATTACTGCTTTAGATCTTGTAAAGCGGGGACGTCCGGACACTGGTTAAGGGGTTCAGGAAACTAGTCATTCACGCCTGGCTTTTATTTCTAGATCGACATTTACACACGCACACGCACACACATAACAAGGACTAATTGTAGTATAATGTAATACAATAAATATATTTGTCAAAAACGAATGTTGTTCTGACTAGAAATTTATTAAATGTATTTTATTTATATATTTTATTTTAAAGCGGGTTTAGGGGTGGGACTAGGGTTGGGGGCGGGACTAGGTGGCGAGTAGATTTTTTGGTTGGGCGAGTAGATTTTTGGGTGATTTGTCGAACACTGTATATATGTATATTTACATTTGCATATTTGCTTTGCTGTGGAGGGTTTTTGTCACTTTTTTTACTCACCATAACTTAACTCAGTATTATGGTTGGCCCATCCTTTAGCTTTTTTGCATACCCAGTTAATCAACCCCACACTGATGAGACCCATAAAGGTCGAAACAGCTGTCTGTGGGTGGTTTTCTGGGTATGCACCTTAACCCTGGCTGTGCTCAAAGCTGTGACCATGCAGCAAGCTTAAGCCTATAGGGGACCATGTTAAAAATGGTTTTTGAAGCAAAAAGTGGCACTGTGTGCACATTTGCATGTCATTTCCCAGAATCCCTTGCTGCAGTGGAAGTGCTGTGTGCTGGGTGATAATGGGGAAAGGCGGGGTTGCAGACCTGCCTAAGACATGCAGATGAGCATACAGTTGTATTTATATTTATATTTATATTTATAAATATATATTTATATATATAATCACCACATTTATTAAGGTTATGGTGGGTAAAAAAAGTGACTAAAACCCTCCACAGTAAAGCATAAAGCAACTGTAAATATTCCTGCATATTCATTTGCATGTCTTAGACAGGTCTGCAACCCTTTCTTTCACCATTATCACCCAGCACACAGCACTTCCACTGCAGCAAGGGATTCTGGGAAATGACATGCAAATGAGCACACAGTGCCACCTTTTATCTCATGCTCACATTACATGAGCAACCCTTAGCCAATGCATGCTGCTTTAAACACAGCTTTTAAGCAAGGGCTTGGGAGATGCAAAGTCAGTAAACCCACTCACAGACATGTTTTAACCTTGATGGGTATCATCAGTGAGAGGTTGGCTGCTGACATTTGCTCAGATGAGATTAAAGAGTAGGTAATCACCACATTTATTAGGTTATGTGTCGTACAAAGTGACTAATATCTTATATTATATCTATAAATAACTATATCATATACTATATATAGCTTAGTATATATATATATATATATACTATAGATCTCTCTTCTCTCTCATCTAAATATCTCCTCCTATCTAAGCTGCTGGGTGCGGGTTTCTGGACGTTTGAGCGTTGGCTGGGAATCCGTTGTGTTTTTTAATGGTTACCCTCTTTGTGTTCCTTTATTCAGAAAACAGACATCTCTTCTCCCATGCAAGAGAGGTACAATCATAGGCAGTTGTCTCTCCTATCCCTCGTAGCTTGCATGTATCTTTCTGGATCAGAGCCTAGCTTGCACGACCCATCTCTGGAATCAGCCCTAGAAGTTTGAGGTCCCAAGAACCTTTCTTTATCTCCCTTACCTCTGATGGGGTAAGTGGTATTCACCCACTCCCTAAGGAGAGGCTATCTGGAACTCCACATGGAACACTCTAAATTTAGCAGGATCCATGTTATATATCCCAGGGGAGGGTCCCACTCCTTAGGCCCGGTAAGAGGGTAGCACCCCTCCAGGAAACCCACCCCCAGGGTATTGTATGTCTTTATTTATATAGCGCCAAAAGTGTACTCAGCGCTTCACAAAGAATACAGTACAGGGAATTATAATAATACAATAAGTGCAGCAAAATCAGACAATAGGAAAGGAAATCCCTGTCCCGAAGAGCTTACAATCTAAGAGTTTTGATGGGGAATTTACAGAGACAGTAGGTGAGGGAATAAGTGCTGTCACGTACTCCAATGGACCCAGCTAGCACCTGTAGACCACAACAAATTATCAACCTTATGGTGAACACACCATGTTATGAGAAACTTAACCCCAACACTGCCTGCTCCTTACCAGGACTTACAGTGTTGGGGCCAGAAAAATAAGTAGCCTGGGGCACTAGGCCATTAATGTACATAGCGGTTCACAGGAGTAATACACGTGACAATAATATAAATAACAAATAACACATAATGGGAAGAAGTGCTTCAGACATAAAAGTAACATTTAGGAAAAGGAGTCTCTGCACCAAAGCACTTACAATTAATTGGTAGGTAGGACGAACGTACAGAGAGAGTAGGAGGGCGTTCTGATAAGTGCGTCTGCATGGGGCCTATGTTTATTTATGAGGTGTAAATAATCTAGAACACAGGAGTGCAAACAGACACAGTCCACATAGTGTAGATTATTAAAAGACATTTAATGAGGTATCAACAGGTATAAAAATACATAAGCAGTATCAATGATTCGAAGACTCTTGAGAGTCAAGAGTGACTGTGGTCCCGTAGCTCCGCTCTACCGGCTGTAGCGACTTCTGCACTGCAGTTGTGGCGATGTCACTTCGGTATAGATATGGATTGCCAACAGGGACAAATCTCCTCAGGTACTGTACTTGAGGAGACATTGAGCAAAATGTCCCAGACATGGTAACCAATAGTGCACACATAGTAACAGACCCAGATAAGAACAAAGTAAGAGAACATTTTGGTATTCAGTGGGGACAGAGCCAAGGCAACATATGACCAGACCGTCATATTTTTAGGTATTTTATATACAACCCACAGAGGATAAAATCTCTGAAAATGCCATAAAGGTGCAGGGGTCTGACAGGAGATATTATCCCCACTGTAGGTATAGTGGTGAACCAGGTATGAGGTCAGAGGACCGTAAGGTATGCAGGGTATCACAATAAAGAAAAGTACCCAACACAGAAAATAATATATGCACATGGTACTATAGGTACGTGGACAGTATCAAAGAATCACAAAACAGGTATAACCTGAGAGCCATTGTATAAAGGTACAGAAAGGGACTGAGTCAGTGTCAAAGGCCTGATGAATCAGAAATGAGAGAAAGAGGCTCAGGTAAGTTTCAAATCGTGCTCACAAAAAGCAGGCAAGGCGAAATTCACCATTTAATCCACGAGGAGCTCTGGTTTTGAGATTAAAGATCTCAGAAGAGAAGGGAGCGGTGGCGTGTGGAACTTCACGCCGATTTGGGAACGAGGAGATTCCGGGCTAAGTCCCAGTCAGGGTACAACTCTTATTTAGAGTTCCCTGCACCTAAGAAAGTCTACTTTTTTTTACCCCAGACCCCCAGTAAGTGTGCCTTTTTGTCTGTATTTTGTGTTTCATTGTGTATAAGCAATATTGTGTGAATAAACTTCAATTTATTTCATTACTTTGTTTTGCTCAGTGAATGATCCCGTTTAAAAAGGTGTAAACTGCCTGGTCTCCCGTGACAGTCGGTGATTGAATGAGGATCCAGTAATTAGGTGTTTACAATGAACACATTCGGAACATTTAAATGTTCCCTTACGCAAAGTAATCCAGTTGGTAGCAGAGCTACATGCCCCAAAGTCAAGGTCAATTTTGACCAGCCAATCCCTCAGGCTTTTGCCTCTTTTATACCAGAAACTTGGTTTCGATGTAACACTTGAACCAACAATGGTGTCATTGCTGATGTGCCAATATTGAGAAATAATTTTCTTGAATGCACAGGAACAACTCGATTATGTGCTAGTCACAAAGACATTTTCGGATTCAATCGTATTTTTAGGTTTTGATGTAAACAATTGTTTTTGTTGTAGTAACAAGGCTTTTTGTATTGCTTAATTGACCTCTGTATCCAGATATTCTCTCTCAAAAATGTTTACCCATGGCCATAAGTGCTGATTCAAGGTCTATGGGAACACTAGCTAATCTAATTAGCTGGGAGTATGGCAAGCCCCTTTTCAATGGGCCAGTATGGAAACATGTAGCAAGAAGAAGTTATATAATATATAAAACCCTGAGGAAAGTCCCTGAAACAGGAACTTATCCCTGTTGAAGAAATTCTCTCTACAATCTAGCAGGGATCTGGTTAAGTGCTGCAGGCAATTAACCAGACTCCACCTGGCCAATTAAGTCTCTTAGAAAAGGCTCCTGTTTCCAACAGGAGATAAATTCCTTAGCTCACAAGGGAGCTGACCAAGGAAAAGAGAGACTACAGAGTTTTCCTTAGCCCACAACGGGGCTGACCTAAGGAAAAGAGGGTCTTGATTGCAAGACAAGGGGACAAGACCTCTATACCTGGACACAGAGAGTGCCATAGCACACAAGGATGCTGACCCAGGGGAACAGAGAGGACTTCTACTACAGAAACCCCAGATACAGATAATAACTTCTTGTGGACTGTTGGGTGTATATATATATATATTATATATATATATATACTATATATTTTATCTATATATATTATATATCTATATATAATGTGTGTGTGTGTGTGTGTGTGTGTGTGTTGTGTGTTGTGTGTGTGTGTGTGTGTGTGTGTGTGTGTGTGTGTGTGTGTGTGTGTGTGTGTGTGTGTGTGTGTGTGTTTGGTGTTTCGGGGTGGTAACAGGCTAGTGCTCCCTCGACCGTCGTTAGATATGGCTGGAGTAAAATGTGTAGTGATTTCTCCAAAGTGGAGTAGGTTTTTCTTTTATATTTTGTTTTTTTTACACTGTTTAATGGAAAAGCCGCAATAAAGCCTTATTTTAATTTCACCTTTAAAATGGTCTCCATTGCATACCTCTGCACACATCTCTTACAGTCCCGTTTTAGAGGACAGAAACTTTGTTTTTTTTCTGTTGTGTCTTTTTTGCTCAATATACTTTTTTGCATTTATTCCCTTCAATGTGCTGTTTCCTTATTTACACTGGACACAGTTTTTGGGTCTGTCTGTCTCCAGAAGTGCTCTGATATTATTATGGTAATCCAGGTAAACATTTTACTTGACAAAAAACTAGGTTTTAGATGACGTCATTCCTTTGACGTAGGTGGGGGCGACCCGGATGTGGCCAGGAGAGTTTGCTGCACCGAGCCTATCATCAGCCACGCGGCGGAACGGGTTGTATTAGTCTTGTCTTTTGACTTACACACCTTTCATGCCTGTTATATAGCCCTGTTTGATGTGATACAGTTATATAGCTTTTTTGCGGGAGGCTATTCATGCGCACGGTCTCTTACCACAGGGGACTGTGTATTTGTGTGTGCTTGATTCACAACAGTATTTAGGCTGGAGTACACAGCACTCTTGCGGGAGGCTATTTATATCTATGGTTCCCTATTGTAGGGGTTCAACTGTGAATTTATGTGCGCCTGATTTATTACAGTGGCAATTTTGGAGTACAGATGTGTGGACACCCACCAGGTGTCTCTCTGATATCAGTCTGGGACACTAACAGCTAAGATATATATCATGATTGTTAGATTTACCCACATGTACCTTATCTGATTGCTAGCTGCTAAAAGTGAACATACTCTGCTCCTCTGGCCATCCAAGTCTCATATCAGCTAGTACCCCCAGTGTCATATATACTGGGAATACATATATACCTTCAGTATACCTTATACATGGGACTTTGCTCTGCCCTGGTCACCTACCCACCTTATGTTTTAACGCACTTCTCTTTACCCATTTACCCCACACCCCCTGATGCTCCTTTCCCTTGTATATATATATATAAATAAACCTTTTTTGTTTTGCGTTGCGTAGCTCAGGGCTATTGGCCCGGGACATATTGTGTGGTCCCTCCTACCCTCTCTCGTGAGTGCAGCCCTGGGTTTCTTGCTCCACTGGGGGCTTAAACCCCCCCTTTGGATTTATGTATCCATTAGTTTTTACCCTATGCACCATGAGCCACAATGTACCATACATTGAATAGTCGGAGAGCGATAAGCATTTGTGTGTTTGTTTGACAAAAAACTAGCCAGAATAGGCTGTTACTTGCTCAATCCCAATCTTTTTTTACAACTGTTCAGGATTGAATATACATTTTGAAATTGAAGCCCAAGGCACACATGAACAATGTAATAGTTTCACTCAATCGCAACTTAGTTTTTTTTTCTTCTAAATTCTAATTTTAGTTGACTAGTACAGTATCTCATAGTTACCGGATTTTTATTTGTATTTTACTTTAAATCGCAGGAGGCACACACGAGAAAATGGTGTACCATGAAATATGAATCCCTATCTTTTACTAACAAAAGTCCTTTGATGTCATATTGCAACTATAGTCAGACATGACCATAAAATGACTTCAAGTCATTAAGCTCTGCACAGTCAATAGAGAAGTACTGAAATAAAGAGTTTTTTCTTCCTTTGCTCCGTGATCAACTTCTGATCCTTGAGGTGAATGCAATCGAAACAGAACCATTAAGGATCATTTTATTAGGTCCTGATAATTCAAAGCTACCTGGTCATCCGAGACAACTTTGTCAAAATGACTGAGACTTAATGATCACAGATAAGAGATGGGTGTTTAAAAGGGTTTACAGCTGGAAATTATTTTGCCACTCCCTATATGTGCGTTCTGAAAACCTGCTGAAGTGGCGGACATACTGTAGGGACAGCATTCCTGAGGTTTGCAGGTTTTTTTGTAGATTCCCCCGATTGTAAGCTACAGGTTTCATTACAGAGGCATATTCATTTCTTAATAAGTGTGACAGGTGCTGGGTTTGAATCTGCAGGTTTCAACAGCTTACCATTTGAAACACGAGCAGCTACAAGGCAGCCCAGACTCAGTTCACAGAAAGGGAGCAATTTACTCTTAACAAGATCCTTATAGACAGAGCTCTGAACAGGAGAAGGAGAATAAAAGATTTAACTGAAGGACCTGCAACATCAAATCAGCCAACTCTCCCTATTTATCTGATATGTTACCCAATATAAAGCAAACACATGTATTATTTTTCTATTTTCTCCTTGATTAAGGTTTCCTCATCCTTATGTTTATCATTGAAGGTGTTGTGCCCCTAATTTTCCCCTCACTTTCCCAGATATTAGCCATCATATATCATATTAGCTATCATGTGTTGGCATGTGTAACTTGCTACTGAAATAGTCAAAACCACAGCAATCTTCTGCTCTACGCCAGAGAATTACATTCTCTGTGAAAAAGAATAATAACAATAATATATTCTTATATAGCACTGTCAGATATATACGTACAATTTTGTAGTAATTTACAATTGTAGGATTTACAATTTAATATGAGTGCCCAGGGAGATGGTGACTTGGCACTTGAATTCAAACCAGGCTCTGGGTGTCTCTCGGGGCCGGGGTGTGGTGTCCGGGGGGGTCTCTCTGGGGCAGGTGGTGACAGCCGGTGTTACTTACTGTAGCACGGACTTGGTGTGAGTTAACCTGGCTAAAGTGACCTTCACCCCGCTTCACCTAATTGGCGCAGACCAATCACAGCCCGCCTTTTCCGCCCTCACCCAGTGGCTGTGAGGGGTGTGTCTGGGGGACTCTCTGGGGTGGGGGGGGGGTATCCAGGGGTCTCTCTGGATCCGGCGGTGACACCTTACACGACGGGCTTTCAGTGTTAACCCGGCCGAAGTGGTCTCTCGGGGGTGGGGGGGGGGGGGGGGGTCTCCTAGGGTGGGGGGGGGGTATCAGGGGTCTCCCTGGGGGGAGGGTGTCTCTTGGGGATAGGGTTTGGGTGTCTCTGGGAGGGTTGTTCCCGGGCAAGGTATGTCCGGGTCTGGGGTGTCTGGGGGTCTCTTGGGGGGAGGGGCCCTCTCTGTGGCAGGGGGTTGTCGGAGTCTCTTGTGGGGCGTGGGGTCTCTGTGGCAGGGGGGTGTAGCGGGGGTCCGCTTCTCTGGGACATGTGGGGGGGCCGGGGTCTCTCTGGACTGGTGGGGGTGTCGGGGGGTGGGGGGGTATCTGGTGGTCTCTCTGGGGTGGGGGGAGGGTGGGGGTATCCGGAGGCACTTCTGGGTCTGGGGCAGGTGGGCGGCGGGGGTCGTCTCTGGGATGGGGGGGTGTGTCAGGGGGTCTTCTGGGAGCGTGGGTGGAGTGTATCCGGTCTATTTCTTGGAGGGGGGTGGGAGGCGGTCTCTTCTCTGGGGCTGGGGGTAGATAGCAACTGGGGGTCTCTAAATCCTGGTCTGGGGGGGGTCCAGGAGTCTCTCTGGGGCCAGGGGGATGTCCGAGGGTCTCTATGGGGCAGGGGGGTGTCCACGGACTTGGCATTAGTTACCCTGGCCGTCAGTTACCCTAGCCGTCAGTTACCCTGACCGAAGTGAGTCTCTCTGGGGCTGGGATCTCTCTGGGGTAGGGGTGGGGTCCGGGGGTCTCTCTGGGGTGGGGGGGGGGGGGTCTGGGGTCTCTCTGGGTGGGGGCAGGGTGTCCGGGGGTCTCTCTGCAGACACACCACAGGAAGCCCACAAAATAGAAATCCAGCCTGCCATGTGATGTCAGCAGACCCTCCCTCGGTCTTCAGGCCTGATACAGAGTCCGGGGGCACTTACCTACTATCACTCCAGGCAGGGGCTTGGTGCGGGGGGAAAACCCATGGTTACTACTGGCGACTTGCCATTACCAGATGCTTACCTCCAGTAGAGAAGGATAAGTAGCCCGCTCTACTACAGGGGCTACATATATAGAGTCACCCAGCAACTTTTAAAGCAGTTTAATGAATTCATAGTCCGTACCGACAAAAATTCAGACGTGGTCGCTATTATGTACATGGTATAGCTATAATCAAAGAGCTGTACACAGGGATTTCATAGAGTGATTGTATATAGACTATGACATCTTAATGAGATGCAAGCCTGTCTTACAATAAATGTCTAGAAAATGATTCTGCTGCGCTTTTCTATCTATAGCTTTTCTGTAAATGTGTTATCAGAATGAGGATGACAATTGCATGGGAAGCATAGAGGAAATCCCTCAGTATTTATCCCATTTGAAAATATAGGAGTGTCTGTGGAGTTCAAATTGGAGTTGAATAGAGGTGAAGTATACACGAAAGGGACTACACTTGGCTAGGGAGTCCTTTCGTATTCTTGACTTTGCTGCACTTATTGATTATGAAATTCATGTACTGTATTATCTGGTAAAGCGTTGAGTAACATGCTGTCCATATAAATAAGACCATAATACATGATCTTGGGATAGACTGAGCAGCCTCTCACTCACACAGGAACCCATGTGGAGGGGATTTATGGCAGTGGAAACAGCAATAAGAGGAGGAGACAGATGAGATGAGTAGACGCGGAGGCGAGTAGTATGCCAAAGGGGAGCAGACACAGTAAGGCAGGATTGCAAATAGGGGAAGAGGGGAGTGCTAAGAGGAGCAGGGCATGATGGCGGAGGGGGGGAGGAGAGACAGTAAGGCTGTGTTATAGTGCCGGCGACGCAACGTCGCGGCAAAAACAAATGATTGAACGCAGCGGGGCTTATAGTAAGCGCGATTATGCGATGGAACGACGGCAGCGATGCTGGCGGCGCAAATTTTAAACCGCGTGCAAATAGATTTTTCAGAGGCGGTCGTCACATGTGACAGCTCCTGAAACAATAAAGACCTGGTGCGGAAAGCGAAATGTCAACTTTCGCTAGCGTGCGACGGCGGCAATCGTTGGGTTGATGTCATCTGTCGTTCTAGGGAGGGGGTGAAAAACAAAGAGTAATGGTTTGAATGAATAACCTTTCCGATCTCTTATCAGCGTATGTCACGCCGGGTACAGCGAGTTACTCATATAATACATTAAGGGCTGTCTTGTATACAGTATGGCAATCTCCTGGTGAAGTGCCACAAAAATAATAAACTTTTGTTTCTTTTTCATCCTGTAGCAGTTAATGCAATTGTATTTAACTACCTGCTAGGTTACATTACCTGGTAAGCTTGGTGTTGAAGATAATATGACCATATACTAGTGGCGGCCGGTTTAAAACTAATGCGGATGCGCCGCAGTTAAAAACAGCTGCGGGCGGCCGCGCGGGCTCTGCTTGCCTGTTTTCGGCGGTTTTCCCGCGCCTCGAGGCGCTTTTCATAGTAAGCGACCATTAAGAGCTTATTATTGAAGCGGCCGCCGCGCGGGAAATCCAGTTTTTTTAAATGGAGAGCGCTCCGCGGTTAGCACGCTCTGCACCGGGGAACGCTTTAGCAATAAGTGTGGGCTAGGGGACAGTATACTGTATGCTCAAATATGACCATTTTACCTCATAAATATTTATATATAGGGTTTGTACTATATTCTTTCTGCCCCGCTACAGTTATTTCTTCTGTAAACAATTCCCAATTTTCAGACTGGTTCAGGGAAGTTAGAAATTTAGGGGGAAGACTAACTTAACAAAGTGCTGTTGTTGGTTAAAGAAACGTTGCGACTAATATAGTAAAAAAACCCCGCTACATTAATTTTGATCAATACAATTTTTTCATGACATTGCCTTGTCCGGTTTGTCGTGTCCTAAATTACTAGCAGCACCAAGAGGATCACTAAACCTGAGCAAAGAGAGAGATATTCTGAGAAGATAATACCAACAATTTTAACGCTGCTTGTGCAATATGTACGTAATTATTTTATTTGTAACCCTCCTATGGTACCCAACCCGACATGAGAAATTGGGGGTACACTCCTTCAGGTCAATCTGAGTGGGGAGGTCTGTGACTGCTGGTAAAAGGAGGGTGAGGGTCTCGCGGTGTTGTGGGGGAGAAGAACCAAGGACAACGTGACAGAGGGCTGGTGTGGGACAGGTTACCTGATCTCTCTGGGTGGTCGCAGTGCCTCCAACAAGCAGGGATCCCATGGGGTTCCAGAGGAGAGACCCCCATGAAAATCCATTCTCCTACACCAGCAGCTTCTTTCTGTGGTTCTTCTATGTCAGAGCGCATAACAGCATACAGCTCCTCCTTCGTGCTCACTAAACGACTTTGAATCCTCCGATTCCCCCCACACCCCCCATCTCTTCTACAACCCCCCCAACCGAGAACATCATAGGCCTGATCGGTTTTCTGAATTTCTGCTATGGGCAGAATTAACTTCCCTCCCATCACTCACCCAGGTGGGGGAGGAGGGGAGAGAACTTTCTTGTGCTTGATATCCTCTCTAGATCTCTCTGAAGACTGAACTCATCACCTAACTGAATTTGGGATTTGTTCAATTTGAAATCCTAGGGAGTGTTTCTAGCTTGGAATCATGAAACTCAAGCTGGATACCGCTTGGCTAACACACAATCAGGGGGTGTTCCAACCAATATCCACCCTTTGCGAGAACACATTCAAATGTGGCTTAGGCCTTAGGCCTATATGCTTACAATACTTTCAGAGCTGAACGAACAAACAGGCCACTGAAAGAATAACCTTTCACACTGCCTATTATAAAACAGGACTGACAGAGGAAAGGCCCAGATTAGCAATGATGCCGAAGGCAGGCTAACTATTTTATAAATGTTTTACCAGAGAAGTATACATTGAGAGTAAACTCTCGTTTTCAGTATGTCATGGGCATTTAGCGTTAATATGAAAATAATTACTGTCGAGGCCGAGTTATTTGAGCATTTGCCCGCGTCTCGGCGGACAGTAACATGGCCCGCGCGGGATGTCCCGGTGCGCGAGCCGAAGGCCTCGGAGGATGCGACTCCTCCGATCTGAGGCTCCCCTTCACCCTCTCCGGACCCGCCGGGTCCCCGGAACGTCCCACCGCCGTCCAAATACGCGGGGACACCAGGGCTTCCCTCGGTGGAGCCATGGGCACGCGTACAGGCGGCACAGGCACACGATGACGCCGTACCGCGCATCGGTGATGCGCGGCACGCCGATAGGGGATGCGGCTCGCAAGCACGGACATATCCAGGCTTGCAGAACGAGAATCATTATAATAAGTGTGCCGCCTAGGTACATGTACAATAACAGTTACATTAAATGAAACAGGGTTTATACATTATATACAATTCCTGACATTGGCATGCAGTTAGAGAAGGATGTATATTATAGGCGTATGAAACCGTTGACAGACCAGATTAAAACTGTGAGACAGCCTTATTTGACGAACTTAAATTGGTTGGTGGATGTGAGGCTCTCCGGTAGGTCGTTCCAGGTTTTGGGTGCCGGTAAGAAGGAGGATGGGCGGCCGTTTATCTTTGTTGATGCCTTGGACATTGATAAGTCTTTTGGAGTTGTCTCCGAGATAAGTGCTGCAATGTGCCGTAGGTGGTGAGGTCGCTTGTTCAGTAGATATGAGACTGGTGAATTGCATCAGAATTGTATGAAGCATTGTCTTTTTAAACTAATATAACGGTCCCGTCAAAAACTGACAACATGGGCCCTCATTGCAGTAAGAGTCGAATTAAGTGAAATCGGCAAGCTTACCGATTAGTAATGTTAATGGCGATTTTTCCTCTCCAGTATGCGTAAGGCTTTCCGAATACATCAAAATCAACCCTGAAACAAATCCACGCCACTCTCACGATGATTATCCGATCAAACAAAGGCTTATCGCCGTGCGTGGAGGCGGCTGAGTTTTGCGGGTGAGGTGCTGGTAGGTTGCCCCAATAAACAAATCTTGACTGAATAGGCGAAAACACGCCTGTATTTGATGCTTGCGCGCCAATATTAAAGGGCAAAGTGTACTGCTAATCATTCTCCTGTGTGTTGGGATGTGAGGAGGCAGGAGAGAGACGACACAGAAGCTGGGTGATTGAACATTTGCATATCTGACGGAGGCAGAGAGACTGTTGGTATTGGGGGAGTGGTGCTCCATGTTGTTTGTACACTCTTTGTGCGTGTTGATTGTTTGAAGTGTAGTGGTTCGTGTGATTGGCGACATTAGTGTCTAGTTTTTTGTGAGGCTGGGGGAAGTATGCCCAGCAAAAGCGTGGAAGAGTGATGCTGGGTGGTGTGGTGGAGGTGGAGGCGACTAGTGCGAGTACGAGTTCGGACCCGTGAAAGTTTACTGTTTCAGGGAGTGCGAGTTGATGTGTGGTGCACCGAAGTGGGAGTGTGGTGCTGGGAGTGAGTGCTGTTTGCTGGCAGTGGGAGTGATTTGGGAGTGATGTTGCTGGGGTGTGTTGCTGGAGGGGGACCGTGCTGTGCTTGTGTGCTGTGAGTGGGCCATGATGTTGCTGGGAAGTGGGAGATGTTGTTGCTGGGAGTGGCGAGTGATCCGTTGCTGGGTAGTGGGGAGTGCGCTGGTGCCTCTCGGATGATGGATAGGCAGATGGGGTGATCGTGATAGGAGTTGGGAAGTGGGAAGTGATGTTGATAGGAGTGGACACGGAGTGCTGGTTGCTGTGAGATGATGTGGGTGGCCGCAGTTTGCTGATGGCGTGTAGGTAGGTGGCTGAAGTGCTTGATGGCTGGCAGCTTTTGGAGGCTCTTCCATTGGAAGAAGGAGAGGTCAGTTCAGCACGCCAAAGCAGCTCGGACCCTAAACTCGTCCGGAAGAAAGTGTGGAGATGCTCCCCGTTGTCGGGAAAGCCACGTAATCCTCGCTTCAATATGACCAGGGAGGAAAATAACAGCTCTTGTCCACTGGCAATTCTGGAAGCACTATGACAGTGTATATATGGACATTTACTAGGTAAGTGTACTTTACACTTTATTATTCAAATACATGTGATCCTAGGTCAATGAAGTTGTGTTCATATGCAAATATGGGTCACATATCTCTCAGTTCAATTAGTTGGAAAAACAGCTTTTTTATCAGTGCCCGTACTAAGGACACAACTAAACACAGGCGGTAAATTTGCAGAGAACTGCATACAATATGAATGCAACTTGCTTACATGTATGGTTTAGTAGTGATAGTGAATGCTCATGTCGCTTCACATACAATGTACACATAAAACAGCATGTTGCTATCTTTGGAACAGTCGCCGTGAGGAAAAACTGGCTGCTTCTATTCTTAATCCTTTACCTCATATATTTTATATGGTTTTCCAAGGGCGGCAAGTTCAGCAGCAGAAAAGAAAAAGAAATGGGGACACAATAGTCATTGGTCTGTCAATGCGTGTGGGAATCATGTGCGGGACAAGCGGAATTGTACAAGAGATTGATGATATTAGGGTCACCAATTGAAAAGAAAATACAACACCAACGCGTGCATGCTACTGGCACTGGAGGTCCGGGCCCAAACACACCACAGTCTCATATAATTGTCCATGGAGGAGCTGCCACCGCGGCAAAATTACGTGTACCGTCGTCGTGGAAGGCTTTACTGGGTGACCGTGATTAGAGGAATTTTACCCCTCACAATTTCAACCACGGTGAGAAAATATTACGTGTACTACCCCCGGCCATTTGTTGGTGTTGTCGGTGCTTACAGTTATTTTGCATAGTTACACGCTTTTTATACGTCTGTCACAATACTAGCATACTGCATTAATATGTTATTATGTTGATTCTGTACTTAATATATCTCAAAATAGACTATTGTTGAGTCTACCTAAAAGCAGTAGTAGTAACGAATATAGCACGTGCCCCATTGCGTTGCTCATTACATGTGAATTCCCATAAATGAATGCTTGCGAGTGGAAGCAATTGCATGGTGGGGCGAAGATGGGGAACACAACAGGGTAGTATAGGACAAATGTCGTAACAATGTTAATCAGAAATATACCGCTACAGGTAACCAGAACCAGAAAATTGTAGAATTATTATTGTGTATTAGTTTATTTTTTACTCCGACCAAACAGACATTACGCCTATGTTAAGCATGCATCAAATATATTTGATGCAACGGCCTACACAAAAATCACTTGCACTAACACATTCTAGTTGTTTATGGAAAGGTCCATTTTTGCTTTAACTCAGAATACAGACAGGGGCATAATGAGGCAACGTTATCATATTTTATGTCTTGTTTCATAACTTAAAATATGAAAGACTACGATTTATGCTCATCACATTGTGTTAAAGCAGCTGCATTAAGATCTTCATCACCAGCATACTCACTCAACAGAGGGGGGTGGGGTTCTTCAGCCACACACACTAATTGCAGCCATTTTAGGGTCCAAATTAGTTCACACCATTTTCACCTGTTTTCAATGTAGTTAATTGAAAGGGTGGTTGATTAGGCTTTTTGGGGAAAAGGGTAATACCGTTTCTTACAACTTGACTAGCACACCTGAAGTTAATCACAGCATTTGATTGAAAGCTTCACTTTAGCTACTATAAAGCCCCCAACAAAACTCAATTGACTTATACAAAGAGTACACACACATTAGTTAATCTCATATCTAATGTTAATACCTTCATCATCAACGAACACATTATCACAACTGCATGTTTGTTGCTCTTGTGAGCAAAGCAATCAGGTCTCTCCCACCGTGGCAAAATCTATATATTAACTTGTACCAAACATATCCTTCTAAAAAACAACAAAAAAACAATTTTGAAATATGAAAAAATTAATGTATGGAGAGTGGTGTTATGGGAGTGGTGATGATGTCCCCCCATACGTCGCTGGGGTTGTGTGTCCTGGTGCTGTGCCTGCATCCCCCACTGTGTAGTGTTCCCCTATACCAATGTGTGTGTGTGTGTTGTGGTGGTGTGGGTGTGAAACCCGCCCCTGTGGGTGGTGTGTGGCGAGCATCGCCCCTTGGGTGCTTGGGCCTTCCTGTGTGATTCCTTGTGTGTGTGTGTTGTATGGGTGCCCCTCCCCCCCCCCCTGGATGCCTGTCCCCCCCCCCCAACCAGGTGTGTGTGCGGTGTCGTCCCACCCCGCCCCATCATTCCACCCCCCCCCTGCGAACGATGGATGTGTGTGTGTCTGTGTCGGGTATATGGGAGAGTGTGAGCGAGAGTGTGTTGTATTGGGGAGTGTGTGTGTAGGATACCAGAAGTGTCACACCACCCCCAATCACCCCAGTCACCCCCCACCCATCACCCCAGTCACCCCACCCAATCACCCCGTCACCCACCCATCACCACGCCCCCCGTACACTCACCCTCTCTCTCTCACCCCTCTCTCGCTCACCTCGCTCTCTCACCCCTTCTCTCTCGCCCCTCACTTGTGTCTGTACTCGCATCTATGTTTCTGGATCTCTTATTTACCATATATATCTTAAACTGCCCTATACTACACCGAATTAACCTATACTGCGTTCTTACAGATCTGACTCAAGCGTCACATGGAAGACATCTGGAACCCCCCCGAACCAGAAGAAAGTAGGAACCACATCACCTCCAATGTATAAAACATGCGGGGGGAATTGAGGGTACCTGGACATTGAGGGACGGATCACGTAAGATCCAGGAGGGATTACTGCTTTAGATCTTTGTAAAGCCCCGGGGGACGTCCGGACACTGGTTCGGGGTTCAGGAAACTAGTCATTCACGCCTGGTCCTTTTATTTCTAGATCGCACATTTACACACGCCACAGGCACACACATAAACAAGGACTAATTGTACGGTCTAATGTAATACAATAAATATTATTTGTCAAATACAGAATGTGTTTGACTAGAAATTTATCTAAATGATTTTATTAGATATTTTCATTTTAAAGCGGGTCTTAGGGGGGTGGCTGGGGACTAGGGTGGGGCGGACTAGGGGCGGGCGTTGGGGGGAGGAAGAGGTGGCGGAGTAGATTTTTTGGTTTGGGCGCGTAGATTTTTGGGTTTTGGATTTGTCGAACACTGTAATAGGTATATTTTACATTGCATATTGGCTTGCCTTGGAGGGTTTTTGTCAACTTTTTTACTCACCATAAACTTAACTCGTATTATCGGTTGGCCAATCCTTTAAGCCTGTTTGGAATACCCCCAGTTAATCAACCCCACACTGATGAGACCCATAAAGTTTTCGAAACAGCTGTCTGTGGGTGGGTTTTCTGGTATGCCCTTCTTAACCCGGGCTGTGCTCCAAGCTGTGACCATTGCAACAAGCTTAAGCCTATAGGGGACCATGTTTCAAATTAAAAATGGTTTTGAAGCAAAAAGCTGGCACTGTGTGCACATTGAATGTCACTTTCCCAGATCCTTGCTGACAGTCGGAAGTCTGCCTGTGCTGGGTGATTAATTGGGAAAGGCGGAGGTGCAGACCTGCCTAGACATGCAGAGAGCTACAGTTGTATTTATTATTATATTTTATTTATAAATAATATTTATATATATAATCACCAAATTTACTCAGGTTATGGTGGGTAAAAAGTTGACTAAAACCCCCCACAGTAAAGCATAAAAGCAACTGTAAATATTCCTGCATATTCATTTGCATGGTCTTAGCCAGGTCTGCAACCCTTTTCTTTCACCATTATCACCAGCACAAGCCACTTCCACTGCAGCAAGGGATTCTTGGGAAATGACATGCAACACATCAGGAGCACACAGTTGAACCTTTTATCTCTATGCTCACATACATGGCAACCCTTAGCCAATCCATTGGGGCTTTAAACACAGCTTTAAGCAAGGGCTGGGAGATGCAAAGTCAAAAGTAAACCACTCACAGACATGTTTTAACCTTGATGGTATCATCAGTGAGAGGTTGGCTGCTGACATTTGCTCAGAGGAGAGGAAAGAGGAGGCAAGCACCACAGGGATGAAGGGGAGGGTGGAGAGGAAAAAAAGGGAGGACGGAGAGAGGAGACGAGGAGAGAGGAGAGGAAAGAGAGAGAGTGACGAGAGAGAGAGAGCGAGAAGAGAGAGGATGGAGAGAGAGTAGAGTGAGAGAGAGAGAGAGAGAAGAGAGTTATATATTCACCCTACCAACTGACCATGTGGTGGGTTTTGGGAAGTAGGTTTGAGATTGCTGGGAATGTGTGTGTTCCTGTGATGGTACAACTTTGGTTCTTTATTCAGAAAACAGACATTCTTCTCCCATGCAAGGACAGGTGACAATCATAGGCAGTGTCTCTCCTATCCCTAGTAGCTTGACATGTATTTTCTGGATCAGAGCCTAGCTGCCAAGACCCATCTCTGGAATCACGCCCTGAAGTTTGACCGGTCCAAGAACCTTTCTTATCTCCCTTACCTTCTGCTGGGTAGTGGTCTTACCCACTCCCTAAGAGAGGCTATCTGGACACTCCACATGGAACACTCAAAATTTAGCAGGATCCATGTTAGATATCCCAGGGTGGGGTCCCACTCCTTAGAGCCCGGGTAAGAGGTAGCAACCCCTCAGAAACCCACCCAGGGTTTGAGGTCTTATTATAATAGCGCCAAAAGTGTTACTAGCGTTCACAAGAATACAGTACAGGGAATTATAATAATCAATAAGTTGCAGCAAAATCAGAAAATAGAAGGAAAATCCTCCCTGTCCCGAGAGCTACAATCTAAGAGTTTGAGGGGAATTTACAGAGACAGAGGTGAGAATATAAGTGCTGTCACGTACTTCCAGGACACAGTAGCAACCTGTATAGGACCACAACAAATTATCACCTGTATGGTGAACACACCATGTTATGGAGAAAACTTAACCCCAACATGCCTGCTCCTACAGGACTGACAGTGGTCTTGGGGCCCAGAAAAATAAGTAGCCTGGGGCACTAGCCATCTTAATGTACATAGCGGTTCAAGGAGTAATACACGTGAAATAACTAAATAACAAATAACACCATAATGGGAAGAAGTGCTTCAGACATAAAAGTAACATTTTAGGAAAAGGAGTCTCTGGCACCAAGCATTCAAT
The DNA here is from genome assembly GCA_036426205.1 of Ascaphus truei. NCBI lineage: Eukaryota > Metazoa > Chordata > Amphibia > Anura > Ascaphidae > Ascaphus > Ascaphus truei. The sequence goes on from WSYH01003841.1 coordinate 52,128, forward strand.
AATTGAGTAGAGGTAGGAGAACTACAGAGAGAGTAGGAGGGCGTTCTGATAAGGGCGTCTGCATGGGGACTATGTTTATTTATGAGGTGTAATAATCTAGACCCACAGGAGTGCAAAACAGAACAACAGTCAATAGTGTAGATTATTAAAGAAATTAATGAGGTATAACACAGGTATAAAAAATACATAAGAAGTATCAAATGATTAGAAAGACTCTTTGTTATGTTGGTTTGTTTTTGTAGTAGTTTTTTTGAAGAATTGGTATTTGTTTTGTGTTGTGTTTTATGGAGAGATGGGGGATGTGGGGATGGAGGTTGTGGATAGGAGTGGGATTGTGGGTGGTGGGGGTGGGGGGAGGGGAGGAGGGGGGAGGGGACAAGTGGGTGGGGAGGAGGGCACTTGGTTTAGGATAGGTGGGGTGGTGCACGTTCTTCTGGGTTGGGTGGTGTATGGGTTTTTTTTTTTTTTTCCCCTACTGTTTTTCTTTTTGATGCTTTTTCTGCTTTAATTTTGTTTTGAGTTTGTTGCCCCTTGCTTTTGTTTTTTTTTTATTTTTCTTTTTGTTCTTTTTTCTTTTTCTTTGTTTTTTGTGTTTTGTTTGTTTGTGTTTTGTAGAGAGGATCTTTTTTTTTCTCTTATTCTACTTTATTGTTTTTTGATTTTTTTCTATATATAGTTTTGTATCTGATTTTTTGTTTTTGTTGCAATTTTTTTGGTTATATTTGCTGGTTTTGATTTTTTTATTTTTTATTTGTTATATATTTGTTTTTAGAAGGGGGGGGGGGGAGTGGAGAGGGGTTGCGGAGTCGGAGAGGGGAGGGAGAGGCTAGAGGGAGGTGGGTGGTGGGGGGGGTCCCCTATGATCCCCGTTTTTAAGTCTGATATCAATGAGTCGAAGACTCTTTTTTTTATGTTTTTTTGTTTTCTATTTTTTTTTTCTTTTTGTTTTTTCTATTTCTTGAGTGCACTTCTTTTGCTTCTTTAGTTTTTGTTGTCTTTTTTTATCCTTTTTTCTTGAGAGTCAAGAGTGACTGTGGTTCAAATCCCCCGACTTTCGTACTCTACCAATCATGATCCGCATTATGCAAGACTGGGGACTTTTAGCCGTTTCCAGGAAGGGCGAGGGGGGGGGAGGGGGGGGGACTGAGGGGAGGGGGCAAGAGGGGAGGGGGCGAGTACGGGGGAGAAGCGGGGGGGGTGGGTTTTTTGTTTGCCTTTTGTTTTTTCCTTTGTCTTATTTGAGAGTCAAGGGTATGACTGTGGTCCCGTAGCTCCGCTCTACGGTGTCTGTAGAGACTTTGCAATGCAGTTGTGGCGATGTCACTTCGGTATAGATATGGATTGCCAACAGGGACAAATCCCTCCGGTACGTATGAGAGACATTGAGAAAATGTCCCAGACATGGTAACGCATACGTGCACACCTAGTAACGACCCAGATAAGAACAAAGTAAGAGAACATTGGTATTCAGTGGGGACGATGTTTCGGGGGGACAGGAGCCAAGGCAACATTGACCAGACCGTCATATTTTTAGGATGTTAGATACAACCAAAGAGGATACAATATCTGAAAAATGCATAAGGTTGCAGGGTCTACAGGAGATATTATCCCCACCGTAGGTATAGTGGTTGAACCAGGTCTGGTAGGGAGGTCAGAGGACGTAAGGTATGCAGGGTTATCACAACAAAAAGAAATAAAGAAACGTACCAACACAGAAAAAATAATATTGCACATGGTACTATAGGTACGGTGGACAGTATAAAAGAACACAAACAGGTATAACCTGAGAAGCATGTGTCTAAGGTACAGAAAGGGACTGAGTCAGTGTCAAAGGCTGATGAATCAGAAATGAGAGGAAAGGAGGCTCAGGTAAGTTTCAAATCGTGTCACAAAAACAGGCAAGGCGAAATTCACACCATTTAATCCAAGAGGAGCCTCTGGTTTGAGATTAAAGATCTCAGAGAGAAGGGGCGGTGGCGTGTGGACTTCACGCCGATTTGGGAACGAGGAGATTCCGGGCTACGTCCCCGTCAGGGTTACAACTCTTATTTAGAGTTCCCTGCACTTAGAAAGTACTACGTTTTTTTACCTCAGGACCCCTAGTAAGTGTGACTTTTTGTCTGTATTTTGTGTGTAATTGTGTAATAAGCAATATGTGTGAATAAACTTCAATTTATTCAGTACTTTGTTTTGCTCAGTGAATGATCCCGTTTTAAAAAGGTGTGTAAACTGCTGGTCTCCCCGTGGACAGTCGTGATTGAATGAGCGATCCAGTAATTAGGTGGTTACAATGAACACATTCGGAACATTTAATGTTTCCTTACGCAAGTAATCCAGTTGGTAGCAGGCTACTGCCCAAGTCAAGGTCAAATTCTTGACCAGCCAATCCCTCAGGCTTTTGCCTTTTTATACCAGGACAAACTTGGTTTAGATTGTACATTGAACAACACTGTTTGTTCATTGGCTGATGTGCCCAAATGAGAAATAATTTCTGAATGCCAAGGAAAACTCGATTATGTGCTGTCACAAAGACCATTTTCGGATATTAATCGTATTTTTAGGTTTTGATGTAAAACAATTGTTTTTGTTGTAGTAAAAGGCTGTTTGTATTGCTTAATTGACCTTCTGTTCCAGGATATCTCTCTCAAAAAATGTTACCCATGGCCATAAGTGCTGAGTCAACGGGTCTATGGGAAAGAACACTAGACTATCGTAATTAGCTGGGAGTATGGCAAAGCCCTTTTTCAATGGGCCAGTATGGAAACATTGTGCAGAAGAAGTTATATAATATATAAAAACCTGAGAAAGTCCCTGAAACAGGAATTATCCCTGTTGAAGAAATTCTCTCTACAATTAGCAGGGATCTGGAATTTAAGTGCCTGCAGGCAATTACCAGACTCCTACCTGGCAATTATTAAGTCTCTTAGAAAAGGCTCCTGTTTCCAACAGGAGATAAATTCCTTAGCTCAACAAGGGAGCTGACCAAGGAAAGAGAGATACAGGAGTTTTCCTAGCCAAAACGGGGCTGACCTAAGGAAAAGAGGTCTTGATTGCAAGACAGGGGACAAGACCTCTATACCTGGACACAAGAGAGTGCATAGCACAAGGATCCGCTGACCCAGGGGAACAGAGAGGATTCTACTACAGAAACCCCAGATACAGATAATAACTTTTTGTGGACTGTGGGGTGTAGTATATATATAGTATATATATATATATATTAACTATATATTATATATATTATCTATATTATATATATAAAATGTGTGTGTGTGTGTGTGTGTGTGTGTGTGTGTGTGTGGTGTGTGAGTGGTGTGTCGCTGTGTGTGTGTGTGTGTGGTAGTGTCGTGTGTTGTGTGTCTGGTTGTGTGTGTACGGGTGGTAAGCAGCTTAGCTACCCACCCAGTAGATATTGCTGGAGTTAAATGTGTAGTTGATTCTCCAAAGTGGAGTGGTTTTTCTTGTTTTTTGGTTTTTTTACACTGTTTAATGGAACAGCGCAATAAAGCCGTATTTTAATTTCACACTTTAAAATGGTTCCCATTGCATACCTCTGACACATCTCTTACAGTCCCGTTTAGAGGACAGAAACTTTGTGTTTTTTCGTGTGTCTTTTTTGCTCAATTATACTTTTTGACATTATTCCTTCAAATGTGCTGTTTCCTTATTTACACTGGACACAGGGACACAGTTTTGGGCGTTCGTCTGTCTCCGAAGTGCTGCTATTATAGGTAATCCAGGGGTAAAAACATTTTTTACTGACAAAAACTAGGTTTTAGATGAAGTCATTCTTTGACGTAAGTGGGGGCGACACCGGATGTGGCCAGGAGAGTTTGCTGCACCGAGATATCATCAGCACGCCGGCGGAACGGGTTTGTATTTAGTTTGTCTTTTGACTTACACACCTTTCCATGCCGGTTTAGTATTAGCCTTTCCTGTTTGAGTGTGATTACTTTATATAGCTTTTTGCGGGAGGCTATTCATGCGCACGTATCGTACCCACAGGGAATGTGTTATTTGTGTGTGCTTGATTCAACAACAGTCTTAGGCTGGAGTAAAAGAACTTCTTGCGGTGAGGCCTATTTATATTATTGATTCCCTATTGTAGGGGTTCAACTGTTGAATTTATGTGCGAATGGACTTTAATTTACAGTGGCAATTTGGAGAGTACAGACTGTGTGGACACCCACAGGTGTCTCTCTGATATCAGTCTGGAGACCTAAAGCTAGATATATATCATGCTTGTTAGATTTACCCCCATGTACCTTATATGATTGCTAGCTGCTAAAGTTTGACATACTTGACTCTCTGGCCATCCAAAGTCTCTATCAGCTTAGACCCCCAGTGTCATATATTACTGGGAATACATAATACCTCAGTATACCTTATAACAGGGGACTTTGCTCTGCCTGGTCACCTACCCACCTTATGTTTTAACGCACTTTCTTACACATTACCCCACACCCCCTCCTGATGCCTCCTTTCCCTGGTCTACTATATATATAAATAAACCTTTTTTGTTTTGCGTCTGCGTAGCTCAGGGCTATTGGCCCGGGACATTATTGTGCCGGGACATATTGTGTGGTCCCTCTACCCTCCATCTCTCGTGAGTGCAGCCCTGGGTTTCTGCTCACTGGGGCTTAAACCCCCCTTTTTTTTGGATTTAGATTAGATCCATTAGTTTTAACCCTAGTTGCCACCTTGGTAGCCACAATGTACCCATACATTGAATAGCGGAGGATAAGCGGGAGCGATAAGCATTGTGTGTTTGTTGACAAAAAACTAGCCAGAATAGGCTGTTACTTGCTCATTCCAACTTTTTTTACAACGTTCAGGATGCATACATTTTGAAATGAAGCACCAAGGCACACAGAACAATTGGAATGGTTTCACTCAAGCGCAACTTTAGTTTTTTTTTCTTCTAAATTCTAATTTTGTTGACTGTCAGGATAGTATCCTCATAGTACCGGATTTTATTTGTATTTACTTTAATCGCAGGATGGCACACACTGTGAGAAAATGGTGTGTACCATGAAATATGCCACCCTATCTTTTACTAACAAAAAGTCCGTTGATGTTCATATTGCAACTATAGTCAGACATGATCCATAAAATGGACTTCAAGTCATTAAGCTCTGCACAGTCAATAGAGAAGGACTGAAATAAAGAGTTTTTTCCTTCCTTTGACTCCGTGATCAACTTCTGATCTTGAGGTGACTGCAATTCGAAACAGAACCATTTTTAAGATCATTTTAATTAGGTCCTGATAATTCAAAGCTACCTGGTCATCGAGACAACTTTGTCAAATGACTGACGACTTAATGATCACAGATAAGAGATGGGTTTGTTTTAAAAGGGGTTTACAGCTGGGAAATTATTGTTTTGCCTTACTCGCTCTGTTGTTATATGTGCGTTCTGAAAACCTGATGACAGTGTTGTGTTGTTGGCGTGTTATCATACGGTAGGAGACAGCTTTGTGTATTCCTGAACTGGTTTGCCAGGGGTTTTTTGTAGATTTCCTTTTCTGTATTTTGGGGTGATTGCTTACATGTTTCATGACCAGAGGCCTATTCATTTCGTAATATTTTTAGTTTGTTGTGTGACTTAGTTGCTGGGTTTGAATCTGCAGGTTTCACAGCTTACAATTGAAACAACGAGCAGTACAAGGCCAGCCAGACTCAGTTCACAGAAAGGGAGCAATTACTCTTAACAAGATCTTATAGACAGACTCTGAACAGGGAGAAGGAGAATAACAAGATTTAACGAAAGGACCTGCACATCAATTCAACAACTATCCCTATTTATCGGAATATTGTACCCCAATATAAAGCAAAACACATGTATATTTTTCTATTTTCTCCTTGATTAAGGTTTCCTCATCTATGTTGATCATTGAAGTGTTGTGCCCCTAATTTTCCCTCACTTTCCCAGAGATAGCCATCATATATAATATCAGCTATCATGTCGTTGGCATGTGTAACTTTACTGAAATAGTCAAAAACCCAGCAATATTTGCTCTACGCCAGGAATTACATTCTCTGTGAAAAAAGAATAATAAACACTACTATATTCTTATATAGAACTGTAAGGAATATACGTACAATGTTGTAGTTAATTACAATTGTAGGATTTTACAATTTTTTAATATGAGTGCCCAGGGAGATGGTGACTTGGCACTTGAATTCAAACCAGGATATGGGGCTCTCGGGGCGGCGGATACCGGTGCTGGGGGGCGCACTTAAGGTCGGTGGTTCTCGGGGGGTGGAGGGGATCTCTAAGGGGAGGATGAGTGGTCGGGGGTTCTCTGGGGGGGGGGGGGGTTGGGGTCAGGTGGCGATTTCTCGGGGGAAGGGGGGGGTGGGTATCAGGGGGGGGGGGTCTATCCGGGGCAGGTGTGAAGCCGGTGTTAACACGTAGCACGGACTGGTGTGAGTTAACCTGGCTTATAAGTGACCTTGCACCCCGCTAACATAATTGGCGAAACCAACCAATCACAGCCCGCCCTTTTCGCCCCCACCTCAAAACCCAGTGGCGTGAGGGTGTGTCTGGGGGGACTCTCTGGGTGGGGGGGGGTGACCAAGGGTTCCAGGGGGGGAGGTGACCAAGGGTTCTCATGGGGTGGGGGGAGGGTATTTAATGAGGAGGCTATGAGGGTCTTTTGGGGTGGGGGGTTATCCAGGGGTCTCTCTGGATCCGGCGGTGACAAAACTTAGCTACGGAATGGCTTTCAGTTTACACGGACGAAGGTGGTCTCTCGGGGTGGGGGGGGGGGGGGTGTGGGGGTCTAGTCTAGGGGGGGGGGGGGTGGGGAGGGGGTGGTATCCAGGGTCTCCTGGGGGGATGGGTGTCTATATGGGGAAGGGTGTTGGGGGTATATTGGGAGGGTTGTTCCCCAGGGAAGTAGGTCCGGTCTGGGGGGGGTCTGGGGGTCTCTTGGTGGGGAGGGGCCCTCTGGTGGCCAGGGGGTTGTACGGAGTCTCTTGTGGGGGATGCGGGTCTCTGTGGCAGGGGGGTGTAGACGGGGGTCTCTCTGGGACATGCTGGGGGGGGCAGGGGGCAGGGGGTCTCTCTGCGGACTGTGGGGGTGTCAATGGGGTCTCTCTGGGGAGGCGGGATCTGGGCGTCCTCGGGTGGGGGAGGGTGGGGGTATCCGGAGGCCTCTGGGTATGGGGCAAGGGTGGGGCGGGGGGTTGTGTATATCTGGGATGGGGGGTGTGTCAGGCGGTCTATCTGGGCAGCGGGGTGGACGGTATCCAGGTCTATTTCTTGGAGGGTGGGGTGGGGGCGGTCTCTTCGGGATGGGGGGAGATAGGAAATGGGGGTCTTATGGGTCTGGGGGGGGTCCAGGAAGTCTCTCTGGGGCCAGGGGGAATGTCCGAGGGTCTCCTATGAGGCAGGGGGGTGTCCACGGAATTGGCATTAGTTACCATGGCCGTTCAGTTACCCTAGCCGTCAGTTACCCTGACCGAAAGTTGCAGTCTCTCTGGGGCTGGGATCTCTCTGGGGGGCGGTGGGGTCAGGGGTCTCTATGGGGGCTGGGGGGGGGGGTGTCTGGCGGTCTATCGGGTGGGGGCAGGGTGTCCGGGGGTTCTCTCTGGGGGGGGTCCTCTCTGGGGCCGGCTCGGTGACAGCCGGGTAGCTTCACCTGCCAACTCGCGCAGACCAATCACCAGGCCGAATTTCCTGTCCCGTCACACCGTGTCTGTGAATTGATAAGCAATCATCAGGCATGTGTGTTTATGACACAAACACTCCCCTCCATTAGTAGCCCACGTTACCCCTCCTTAGTAGCACGCCCCGCCCCCTGCTTCCTGCACTAAGAGCATTGCTGGACATTAGAAGTGTCCATAATTTGGGAGGTGGTAAGTCACATTGGAAGCTCAAAATAGTGTGTCGCCTAAAATCCGCAGCAGATGTACAGTGAAAGGTTGCGTCTGTGATACGGTTGGTTGCTATGCCCGTTTCTGGATTTCAATGCTTCTTCTGACATAAAACAATGATGTATAAACCGTAGAGATTGACGACTAATACAAGTGTAGAGACTCAACAAACTGAACGCATTATAGGTAGATAGGAACTTCCATTCAATAATTCCAGCAATTATATAATACTAGGTTAAGGGGGGACATGAACATGGGACCTTAGAGGTCAGTCAAGCGCGGACTACCGCCCAGATATGGTTTACCCTGCTTACCCCCTTACCATATACAAACTTCCTAAAGAGGGACAAAGGCTCGGTAAAATTAGAAGAGGGCTACTGCCCATTACCTTTCATGGAGTGTATAGGAAATACGCAAATCCATCCAGGCGAAGTTCCACGCGTGCAATCCTGATCAGGGAAAATTCAGAGTGTAGGGAAGCAAGGAGCCAGCTGAAGTAGAAATCGGCGGGAGAGTCACTGTAGAAAACAAAAAAAAACCACTCCTCCTCTCCTATACCCCGACCTACTCTCTCACCGTCTACCATCTTCACCGCCCTTATTTGTCTTTTTCGCACCCTTCCTTTTCTCCCTACTTCTCCTTTCTCCGAACCTTCTCTCTGTAGCCTGTTATCGTCTTTTCTCCAATCCTCTTACTGTCCGCCACAAACATCATCCATTCCGTTCGCCCCCTCTGCCTGCCCTCGCGTATACCTAACTATCGTCGCCCATCATTGCCATCTCTTTGTCAGTCTGCACCGTATTCTGCCTTCACTATCCTTTGTTCTACCACTCCTCTTCTCATACCTTCTTATTTCCCTGTCTTCTCTTCTATCTCTTACTGTTCCCATTCCTCTTCTTGATAAAGTCCCCGGGTTGGGACGAAACATTGTCGGTGTGTGGGCTGTTGTTTCTGTTCCTGTGCAATTATCCAATTAAATCACCCTCAGTTTAGCACGGAGTTGTGCCCCTTATTCA
>WSYH01000404.1:0-108891 GCA_036426205.1 Ascaphus truei
CTCTGGCCCCGCTGCTAGGGTCATACACCAGGGATTCCCATCAAATACATTTCAAATTAAAAGCGGTAAATGACAGGGGTGCCCATTATCTCCCCTTTTATTTGCCCTGTGTATGGAACCACTAGCAGCGCAGATCCGCAACAACCCGGATATCTCAGGGACCAATATAGACTCGAAATCCCACAAGGTTGCCCTGTATGCTGATGACATCTTATTGATGGTCTCCAGACCCCTTACCTCTCTGCCGAACCTATTTGACCTGTTGGATAAATTAAATAGGATATCTGGATTTAAAATTAACCAAACCAAATCAGAGGCCTTGAATATCAGGCTCCCAAAAGCAACAGAAAAACTACTGAGTCTGAACTTCAATTTCAATTGGCAACCAAAACATATTAAGTATCTAGGAGTTCATATCACTAAAGAATATAAGTGCATCTATGAAGCAAATTATCCCAAACTGATTCGAACCCTAAAAGATGATCTGAGAAAGCGAATGCCATATAAGATCTCCTGGATTGGTAGGATACATAGTGAAAAGATGAATCTCCTCCCCCGTATCCTATACCTTTTTCAGACTCTACCAGTGCCACTGAGACTGAAGGAAATACTTTCACTTCAGTCTGAAATCTCCAATTTTGTATGGGGTGGGAAAAAATCGAGAGTAAACAAGACAATTATGAGAAAGACAATTCGGACAGTGGGACTAGCGGTACCTTGCCTGATATCTTATTACAAAGCGGCGCAATTATGTCAACTCACACAATGGCAGATCAACCCAGCATTGAAAAGATGGGTAGATCTGGAGACATCAGTCTGCTCCCCATTGGAGTTAGACAATATATTATGGTTACCTAAAACAGCCGTTAAATGGACTGACCGGCCGCTTTCCTCGATGATCAACTCATTGGCGATTTGGGGGGCCGCTAAATTTAAATATGCCCTAACATCCAAACACTCGCTGATATCCCCGTTATGGGGTAACCCCGACTTTGCACCAGGATTACCAGAACACACCTCAGAAATTTGGAAACAAAATAGATATAATCGACTGAGAGATCTGGAGGGGATACCAAATCAATTTAAATCATTTGAACAAATTAGATCTGAGAAAAACATCCCACATTCCGAATTTTTCCGGTACCTCCAGCTCAGGGCGTACTTTAACAAGAACACGCCATACCCACCATTAACTACATTCGAAAAGCTCTGTCTGACTGAAACAGACACACGGGGACTCATATCGCAGATTTATGGAGAAATAGTGGGTTCTGGGAACACACGACAAGAGCAAAAACTGGCATATAGAATTAAGTGGGAGACTGATCTGGGTGAAGTCCTGGAAGAGGAGGACTGGACGGCCATATTTGAGGCGGCAGCCAAAAGCTCTATCTGCACGACTTTAAAAGAAAACGCATATAAAGTAATGATGAGATGGTACCTCACCCCACTGAAATTATCATGGTTTGTGCCAGGATACTCCCCGCTGTGTCCAAAACAGTGTGGAGCATCGGCCGACCTGTTACACATGCTGTGGTCTTGCCCCCGTATCTCACCCATCTGGGAAGAAATTAGAAAATTGGATCCAGAAGATTTTTGATCTCACAATTCCCCCGCACCCGTGGCTGTTCCTCCTGAATAGACCATGGCCGGGACTCTCTAAAACTGGTAATAAATTGGTTGCACATTTCGCAACGTCAACGCGGTGCGAGATCGCAGCTATGTGGAAACAACCCAAAACCTCAAATATCCCCAGGATTAGAAATCGAATGTGGTACATATGCCAGATGGAGAAATTAACGAGTTTGGTTAATGACACTGGTGATAAATATCTAAAAGTTTGGTCGCCTTGGTTGGAACAGACCGATATCCCGGGGATTGAGGTCACCACAATCTGGCAATAATAGTTCAAAATGCGTTTCCATTTGAAGGACGGGAACATTGCAGCAGGCATCCCAGGCACACACAGGGAAGCAATAAGACATAAAAGACCAAAGAGATACGCCAACGAGAGCTGAGGGATGATGTAAATCATGATCTGAGTACCAATTTTTAGCCTAAAAGCCGGAGAGGACCGCACTCACGGGGCCACCACCCCCTCCCCCCCCCCCTAGCCTCACTTTTATTTTATTTCTCCCATAGCGCAGCACCTTAATTGTATCACACAATGCAAAACCGGAGTTATGTTACGATCCAGACTGAATAGGTACTCGCGGGAGTACTTTGGTATCGCACGGGAGTGTTATGTTTGAGAGACTCATTTGATGTGTGCTGTGATACTCTATGTATTAAAAACTCTTTCAATAAACTCAAAGTTGAAAAAAAAAAAAAAAAAGTGAGGCCGGGGATGCGTTTCACTAAGGCCTTGAGCCCATTTTTTAACGTATGTGCTCAAAACACCCACAGCGTACGTGTTGCTTTTTTCCCCCCTGCTAGCATTCTTAAACTTCCCATACGCTAGCTGATAGAAAAAAAAGCTGCATGTAACATTTGCATGGTGATTTGCCATCTCCATGCAAGGCTGTTACAGACGATTGTACACTAATTAAAATCATTTTAATAATAGTGTACATGAGCAGGGGGTCTCCGGAGCTGAACCGCATTGGTTTCAGGTCCGAGGACCCCCTACTTCAGGAGATACAGGCCCCGTTATGGGGTGCCGGTATCCCCTGCAGCATTTAAATGTCCCGGTCACGTGACGCGGAAGCTTGAAACTGCAGGGGATACCGGCACCTCATAAAGGTGCCTGTATCTCGGGAAGCAGGAGGTCACCGGACATAAAACCAATGCGGGTCAGCTCCGGAGACCACCTGCACATCTACACTATGAAACACATGTATATTAAAAAAAAGATTTAACAAACATCAATACACGACTCTCCGCCCAAACCCATACAGTACAGTAATGTGCAAAATAACTATTATCCAGATATGGATAATAGATTATTTGCCCATTATTAAACACTGCATTAGCATACCTAAATAAAGTAAATAAAAACAGTAGCCAGCTAAGCCAATGAATACAAGCAATAAACAACACGAACAATGAATTAATTAAACCATTAACCAATTAAACTAATTAATTCCTAAACCAAATCAAAATGAATAGTAATACTAACCAATCAAACCAATGAATTAATACAACATTAATGAATGTAAACATTAAAAGACAAAGAAATAAATTCAAACAATATCTGAAATAACCATACAATGCATTAGCTAATATAACACAACATTAACTACAAACGAACACCAATCGCAAACATTTTATTAGCATTAAGCAGGAAACAAACAAACAATCACATCCACATAAGAAATTGAAATTAAAACAACCAACAGCAATACCAAGCAACAAATGCCCCCCAAATATTGTCATAGTAATGTATTCATCTGAACCTTAAAGTGGTACAGATTAATATATTATCAGTCAATGTGCCTCCCCCAAAAATAAAAAAAACACATCCAATGAAGAAACCTGTAATAATAGACATTTACAAACATTCAATATAGTACTTACCATTAGAAGCGGTGCCCCTCCGACTCCCGGGGTAACAGGAAGCTCACGTACCTTGAAGGCCTCAAACAGAATCCGATGCCATCGCCATGAAGATCCGGATCAGGTACCCAAATCTTCTTTTTTCTTTCTTTAATCACCTTCTTCTATCTTCATCTGTCACCATTTCTTGATCTTCTTTATCTTCTATCTTCATCTGTCAGTCCAAAAAACCCCATGGTGAATCCCAACCGTTGTTGTCTCGTCGTCTTCTTCGGCTCAAATGAGGCGTCACGGTCTTAAATACGGCTTGTAATGTCAAATTTAGCCTCAAAATGGTTAACAGTCACCTGATTGGCTGTTAAAACCATGTTCCGACTATAATTTTTTTTTTTTTACATGACGTCACTTAAAGGGAATGATGCCAGCCAATCAGATTGGCGTTTGTAGTTAACATGTTCGTTTGTAGTTAATGTTGTATTATGTTAGCTAATGCATTTAATGGTTATTTCAGATATTGTTTGAATGTATTTCTTTGTCTTTTAATGTTTACATTCATTAATGTTGTAGTAATTAATTGGCTTGATTGGTTAGTGTTACTATTCATTTTGAGTTGGTTTAGGAATTTTTGTTTTGATTGGTTAATGGTTTAATTAATTCATTGTTGATGTTGTTATTGCTTGTATTCATTGGATTAGCTGGCTACTGTTTTTATTTAGTGAAGTATGTTTTTTTGGAGTTAGGTTTTATTATTGTGTATCTGGTGCATTAATGTATTGTAATTAGGGTGCCCATTGAGTGCTATAGAGGCTTATCATGACCATATTATTATTATATGGGTATGATGTACCACTATACTACTCAATGGGTACAGGGTGGGTATAGTCAGTTCAGGGTGGGTGCTTAGGCCTCCCGGGTTTGTATCGGGGCAGGCTGGGTTAACCCCTTAATGACTATAGCGGTTAGTAAACACTAAGGTGATTAAGGGGTTAGGGGCCATTAGAATGTCTTTATTATGTATATTCTGTATGCTTTCTTTCAACGGAGGACAGAGAGACCTGTTTTTGTGGTAAGTATAACTGTATTTATTTACTTTATTTATGTATGCTAATGCAGTATTTAATAATGGGCAAATAATCTATTATCCATATCTGAATAATAGTTATTTTGCACATTATTGTACTGTATGTGTTAGGGGGGTGTATTTAGTTAGAAATAATGTTTAGTATTTTTGTAGGCACAACATTGGTACTGCAGGCCCGCGGGTACCCCGGGACTCCCGCGGGGTCAGCCGGGACACCTGCACGACCCCCGACCTCTCTCGGGGACCCCCGTGGGGTCAGCCGGGTACACCCGCCGGCCTGTTGTATGGGTGTTGCGCATGCAAAAATGTAGAGCAAGAAATTTTTCAAAGTCCAGCTTTTTTTGCGTCTACCTTGAGCTGACGTGTTCTGTTGAACGCAACTTTCGCGTACGCTAAGGTTACGTAGCTTAGTGCATCCCGCTTAAGGGCAGAATTTAACGCAAACAGGGTAACGAACGAGCAAAGTTGGACTTTGAAATATTTCCTGAGAAAAGTCAGTTTTAGAGCGCAAAGTGCCTGTTTGCGTGGCTTAGTGCATCGTGTTCAGCGCAATTATTATTCAAAGGAATAAGTGCTTCAGACAAATGTAACATTTAGGAAGAGGAGTCCCTGCTCCGAGGAGCTTACAATCTAATTTTCGAGTGTCTGTTGCACAGTCTCAAGGGGCACATCTTAATCAATCACCACGTTAGGATCAGAATAAGATCTGAAACTGATTGGGTTCCCATTTCATAGATTTCACGCTTCCCTAGCAAATCATGGCAAACAGGGCTGTGGACAATCACAGCATTAATGATGCACAGGAGCCATTCAGGACACATGGTCTTGTCTGAAATGGTCAATCAGGGCTTGAAGTGGGTGATTGCAAATTAAAGGGCAGCGGAAAGAAATATGAATCGGCCAATGGGAGCAGCATCCGCCAACGGGGCCCAACAATGGCTTCCATGGCTGACAGGATGTCCCATGCTGGGCTCGGCATCCGGATATTTGGATGGATGACAAAATGTTCTGCTTTTTGGGTTGATTGCCCCCTGGTCTGATCTTCTCCCACGGTCACTCCCCCTTGTATTCCTGCACCGCTCTTCACCTCCAGTCGCAGAATGTGCCAGGTCTCTCGACATGCGAGCTGCACAAAGGGTTTCTCAGCCCTGCATGTACAGAGACCTTAGCTATGCTTGTGATGGAATGAGGCCCAGGGACCGGTTAATAAAGGTTAAGCCCTGTCACTTGGGTTAATCTGGCTCCAAGGCCCTTGAGATACAGGGTTTTTTTTGCATGCCTGGTTGCACCTTGCATCCCATGTAAATGGAATGCTTTATTTCTAATGTGTTCTGTCAAGAGACCGGGACTTTTTTGTGGGATCAAGCACCAGAGAGGACACAGAGATAAACAAATAAACAGGTATTAATTTCGGACGACGCCACCAACATGACTTTAACGGAGCAGATTCCAATTTTGCCGTAGGTCATGAGTTTCCAAGCACCGCTGGATGCAAGTTGTGGAAAGGTAACTTCAAATCTCCAGCTTGGCGTACAAGCAGCCTCGACTTCAGGTGTCTCTGGCACATTCTCAGAGCCCCCCGCTTAGTCTATCTTCACGCCATCCCAGGAGAGGTTTGTGGAACTCAAATTGGTCGCTGCTTTTCTAGGTTGCAGTTCTCAATGGAAAATCATGGAGAACGGGGCAACGACCAATCCCAGCATTGATGCTGAATGGGGAGCCAATCACAGAATGAGGGCTCATCTGTGTTGGCCAATCCGGTCTGAGGGTATGACAGGGAGGCTGAGGCAAGGAAGGTGGGAATTATGAGCCAGACAATGAGAACAGCGCCTCCCTCCCTCCTGTTCTCAGTGCCAGCTCACTATCTCTTGGTGAGATAGGTACCTCTGTCTGGGCACTAGATCTATATCATGAATAAATTGCATCCCTACGGTATTAATACCGATTGGGAGCTTAAACATTTCCTAGTCTAACTAAAGAGATATGTTTAAGTTTTTCATTGCTTCTGCTTTTTGCTTCTCTGGTGTTGTTATAATGTCATTAATATATATGGTGTTGCTCACCATATGGGATATTATGTATACTTTATTATCAGTATATTTATGATATGCTATATTTCTATTATTAATATATTTATTTTTATATTTATCTTCTTTATTATTGTTTTCATTTTTGACAATTTCTTATTTTTATTTCTTTCATTTATATTGATATAAGACAGGTTATTATTTATGATTATTATAATTGTTTTATTATGTTGAGTGATTATAATATACTTTTCAATATTGCTTATTGTAATATAATATATATTTTTTACCTGTCTTTTATCTTTCTTTATTATATCATTTCTTTATATTCTAATCCATTCCTTGTTTTCATCTATGTTGCTTGAATGTTGGTTTTAAATGATCTTTTGCTACTACTGTTTATACTATTTTACAGTAGTTTTGCAATAAGTTGTTTATTTGTTGTTATATATGTACTATGTATACACTTGTATGTTGTTATCCTTCTCTCCCCTTCTACACACCACTATGCTTGTATAGATGGAACGGCAGTCTCATTAATTAACCTGCAGCTGCATATAGGAGTTGCCGTTCTAAATCAATTTATTATTGACCTATCACAGTCAAGCTGGTGGTATATAGAGGTGTATGAGATAGTTCACCACTCACTCTTTGACAAAGTCCCTTACGGGATGAAACGCGTAAGAGGTTCCTAGCTTCATGATGTTTGTTCCCTTTTTTTCAATAAATTAGTCGTTTTTTTGTTAAAACTGCGTGTGGTTCTCTTCTTACCTCAGTGCACCGCTTCTTTGTTTGGCTGTTCCGGTACCTTTGCTGGTTGCACGTGGATTCCAGGACACACATCACTGCAGGCATTCACTCAACGGTTCTTCAACTTTATCTCTTTGGCTACACCGGATCAAGCAGCGTGACAGCAGATATTATCATTGGCAGAGGAGACGGTGGGTGACTTAGCGTCAGCCTGGCTGTTCTCTGGATGGTTGGCGCCTCTTAGCGTCACCTCACCTTACCCCTTGCCCCAGCCTGCTCCACTGGGTCCGCTTAATCCGCTTGTTTAGAGTGATAGTTATATGCTGCAGATGTGTGCCATTATGTTCTAAGAATAAGACATTCTACGCTTTGGCCCTTGAGCACCGGCAGCAGAATTCTTCTGTGTTCCCTCTGGCCTCTGTCTGGGCAGACAATGACTTTGCTCTTCGGACCGACGCCTGTGAGATTGGAGGCCTGCCCATCCCCATCCTCTATTGTCTACAAACTCCCTGTGGAACCAGCCTAACCAGGGTTCATGGTCGTGGAGAATGGGTAATTGTATTTTTCCAGCTTGCATGCCCAGGGAATAAATAAATGCATTTAACATCTCTGGGCATGCAGGGCTCAGAAACCCTTTGTTCAGCCAGCATTTCAAAAGAAAATGGTAACTGCAGGGTCTGGAGGGGGAGGAGAGGGGCAGAGTACATAGGCAACAGCATCCAGGGGCGTAGATCGGGCCATGCACATTTGCTGTCTCCCCAGCCAGAGCGGTGCCAGCCCAGGGGGAGATATCCTGTCAGCTGGGGAAGCCGTTGTCGAGCACCCCTGGTAGACGTTCATTGATTAATAACATAATTATCAATGCTTGTAGTCATACTGTTGGTAAGTGTGTTAACCTGTGTACCTACCATGTCCGAAGAAGAGCGTACACAAATAGGCACAATGTAGGCACAAATAATGCTTTCCAAAGCAAGTTCCGAAATAACTTCATCAAATCCAAATCAAGTTAAAAAAAAAATAACCCGATTTGTGGGCACAAATCAGTTATTTTTGCATCTTATTAGTCTCTATGTCCGTGAGAATATAAATCAGAAATATTCACCATTGGTAAAACCTGAGGCTTTGTGATCTTGTGACAATCCGACTCTTAGCTGACCTGCATTTGTGTCCTTATCCGGTATAATTTCTTTCCACGTTGGACCGGTTGTGACTGTAGGGGTAGCCAGCCTAACATAATAAAAGTTAAGCCAGGCAGGCTACCCCAAATCCATATTTAATTGCCACTTCTGTCAGGGTCATTTTGGCCTTTGTGCAATGTGTTTTGTGTAAATCTCTTCCAGAAAATAGATAATCACTGTGTGATATCTAGGAGGGGAAAACTATGTGTCTTGGGGAGCCGGGATTGTAAAAAAATCACTGTCATTCCCTGTGTTTGTGTTTTCCTCACACAGTTAGTAATCCAGCATTGTCCTTTGTGTTGCTAGCATTTATCTGTATGCAGACACAGTAATTCACTTAGCTTGGCTGCATACAGAGAAATGTCTGTCCGTGACAGAGCTTGGGAGCAGCTGAGTACCTGGACAATGGTGAGTGGGTAAGGGCTGTAATTCAGGTCCAGGAACTGGTAATCGACAGTTCAGAGCCTTTGTTCCCCGAGACACTGAGAAATTGGGCTGGCCAGGGGATCCTTTACTGGGTCTCAGCCCCGTAGGCATGATTTCCATTGGCCAGATCTAATTTCCCACCCGCCAGCAGCTCACACCCCGAGAAGCAGTCCAGAGTCAATAAGCCAGACTCCTGCCCTAATTGGTGCAACCGGACAAGCACTCATCCTATGATTGGCTGCACCGTCACAATCTGTGCTCTGATTGGCCGGCGGTCTCTGCTCCAGCAAAAAAGATAGGAGACTTAGGCCTATGTAAGGAGCATAGCCGATCACAGTACCATACAAGTTTGCAGAGTGCATCGGAGACAGTGATGTCACAGCTGGTGGGCTATTTTAAAAGTGTTGCTTGCAGAAGAGCACAGAGAAGCCGGGGAAGAAGCAGTTAATGCCAAGCCTTCCGAAGCAGGCTCCTGCACCTGCCTGAGGCTAGATTATTGCCCCACTTGGTGAGTGTCATACTGTGATTGTGTGATTTGTGTGTTTGCTGGCTTGCCAGAATAAACTTTTGTTTATTCAACTATTGTGCCCTGTCTGGTGATAGTGATCTCAGTGGTAGTGTGTTAATACTGTTGGTCTCCAATGAGACTGGTCATGATCGGTGAGGGATGTTGTGAGTATCCTCGTTCTAAAAAATCAGAGTAATTAGAGTCTGAGGATTGTTGATAATCACTTCTAGTGTGGAATATTCTCGGGAAGGGCCATGAACCACATTGTGCTTCAAAGCATTGATATGTCCAACGATACACTCTGCTCGACTGGTAGCCCTAAAGATCCCTTTGGAACGTTATTTTCTTAAATCTTGTCACGGGAGACCAGGATTTGTCACATATTTATACCGGGATCAATCACTAGGCAAAACAAGGTAATAAAACAAAATGAAGTTTATTCGGTAAACCCGCATGCACACAATGAATACACAAAATACAGACAACAAACACACTTACTGGGGGTCTGGGTAGTGAAATCTAGGCTCAAATAGGTGCCTGCTTCGGAAGGCTTATCCTGACCAAGATATACACCCGGGCTTCCTGGTCCTCTTTCTGGCTAAAGATCCTAGCCGTGACCACTATGTTCAATTCTCAGAACTTTGACTTCACGTCTGACTTAGTCCCTGCAGGGCAGACTGTCCTAGCTTCAAAACAAAGCCAGTTGCTCAGCAATTTCAAACAGAGCAACTTTGAAAAGCGTGACCTAGCTTCATCGACACAAGCCACTTGATGGTATGGCTCTCTCAGTCGGCTACCTCCTTACATACCCTCCACTGTTCTATGTTCAGCATGGAGGAACAACCAATCAGAGTGTGGGAATTTATTCCCACTACCTATTAGGAATAGGGGCTCATTCTTTGGCTGACGTCAGAGGAGGGGGCAAGTTAAGCCGGCTGAGCTTGCCCAATGGGTGGGACATATGATTTGACCAATGGGAAATGCACTGATATTCTCTGGATTCCCCCAGTTAACCCATTGCCACCTACTGCGGCTCAACTGACTCTGGCAGATCAGAGTGCCCTCCCCACAGGGAGTCTCTCTTCTCCGGATACAGTACTTCACCATGCTCTAGCCACTTCACACCCCAACACCTCTCCACATCCTGTCTCCTCTTTGAACTCCTATATCTATCCAGACTTCCCGGAACTTGTATGGAGCCTGTACTGACTGAATAGACATTTACAGAAAATGCACAACCATGATAAACCATATTTAAATACATGATATACTTTGGGAAAACCCATATATATGAGGGAAATAGAGTTGGGATATCTGAGCTTGAAAACCTGGAGTCTGGGGGATACAGGGCAGCCACGGTGTAATTCAACCCGCATACCGGCAAATCATGCCTGCACACCGGGGAGAATTAGTTGACTACAGGTATATTTGTCCCCCAAACTCCTGCAAACAAAACCACTGCATTTCTACCAAAAATTCCCACATAAGAATTGCACACAGAAAGTGTCATGAGTCTGGGATAAAGTGAACATGAAAAGTGGAAAAGCAGGGGACACTTTAAATTTTACATGTTATAACCCATGGAAATGGCTTATGGTGCTATGCAGCTGCCAAGGACCAACAGTTTCAGGGGTAACAAGATGGGCTTAACCCGGAATTTATCAATACATTCATTGATTTTACATTTTTTTTTTTCAACTTGAATTTTATTAGTAATTCACATGTACATCAGGCAGGCAGTGCATACATTATTATCCACATCAATGTCAGAACATTATCCAGTGTCCATGCATTCTAACTAACCACATATCATCACAAGACGTACTGGGGAGACATACAAACAGACATACAACGCTAATCTAATAGAAGGGGGGTAGGGGTGTCTGGAGGGGGTTGGGGGGGTGATATCTTCTGCCGTGGTTCCGCTGTGAGCTCTATTACTTCCGGCTCATCGCTTACTGGGGGGATTGGAGTCTCCCCGGTCTGCACCTCCCTCGCGGGACTCCTTTCAGATCAGTCATGATAACTCTGAATCATCATGTCCATCTATTTTTGCGCTACCACCCCAGGGGAGAACGCATTTCTCTCTATCACTGCCAAATCGTGGACCTTTCCACCCCCAGTATATCTGTCTGGGCCAGCCACGGCGTCCAGACTTTTAGGTAGTTTTCGCCTGTGGTCAGCTTCTCCATCTGACAGACTGTCCAAATTCTGTTCCGAATTTTAGCTATCAATGGAATCTCATTTTGTTTCCAACGTGCTGTGATCTCCCCCCGTACTGCCGTTGCGAAATGTGTTATCAATTTATGAGCATGTTTGGATACGCCTTTTAACGGTCTATTAAGGAGGAACAGCCCCAGGTCTAAAGGGACCTTTAAGTCTAGGATTCAGTTCAGCCAATCTTTGATTGAGTCCCAGACCACAGCTATTTTGGGGAAAGACCACAGCATGTGTAACAAGTCTTCTTGCTGTCCACATTGTCTAGGGCACAATGGGGAGTAACTAGGCAGAAATGTAGCCAATTTTGTGGGGGTCTAGTACCATTTCAACATAACTTTATATGCTTTCTCCCTTAGGGTCGTGCTCATGGAGCTTTTGGAAACTGCCGCTGCAATTTTCGTTCACTCCTCCAGTTCCAAGACTTCCCCTAAGTCCATCTCCCATTTGGTCATATCACCTAGTTTTTCTGTCACTGCAGCGCCCGAACCCGTTACTTCTTTGTACAACTGCGATATGAGTCCCTTGGTAGTCGTCCCTGATCGACAGAGCTTTTCAAAGTTTGTTAATTGGTTTATAGGTTGTTGAGCCTGGTAGAATGCTCTGACCTGGAGTTATCTAAATAATTCAGCATTTGGGATGTTTTTATTGGTTTTAAGGATATCGAATGTTTGTATGCCTCTTCTACCCTCCAGGCCTACTAATCTATTAAGGTGTTTAGCTTTCCAGATTGTGAAATCGGTACTGATCAGTCCCGGAGCAAATAAAGGATTATCCCATAAGGGGGTCATACCCGATGTTTTGTGGGTCAAGTTGCATTTGATCCTCATGCTTTCTCACACCGAGAGTGAGTTGGTCATTGAGGAAAGCGGCATTTTGGTGTTTGATCGCACTTTTTTGGGGAGCCAAATTAGACTTTTCAGTTCAATTGGGGAGCAAATCTCCCTTTCTATATCGACCCATCTTTTTGAGTCCGGGTCGGTGTGCTATTGCACAATTTGGCATAATTGTGCCGCCTTGTAATAGGAAAACAAGCAAGGTACCGCTAGCCCTCCTGCCCCTGATTGTTTCCGCATTATCAGCTTGCCCACTCTCGCTCTCTTCCCTCCCCAGATACATTTATCTATCTCTGATTGCAGCGCGAGGTTGTCCCTCAATCGAAGTGTCACCGGTATTGTTTGGTAGAGATATAGGAGGCGAGGTAGCAGATTCATCTTAATGCAGTGGATCTTCCCTATCCAAGAAATGTTATACAGTAGGTGGCCCATCGCCTCACGTCCCCTTTCAGGGCGTGTATCAATTTGGGATAATTGGCCTGATACAGCAGTTTGGTTGTCTTAGTTACGTTTATTCCGAGATACTTAATTTGCGTCTGCTGCTATTTAAAGTTGAAGTTGAGGGTGATCAGCTTCTCCAACGGTTTTGGTAAGTTTATATTCATGGCCTCAGATTTAGATTGATTAATTTTGAATCCGGAGATCCTGTTAAATTTCCCCAGTAATTTGAATAAGTTTGGTAGAGAGGAAAGGGGCCTAATTATTGTCAGGAAAACATCATCTGCATACAGTGCCACCTTATGCGACTGGCTTCCGGTGGCAATACCTGAGATGTCTTTGCTGTCTCGTATCTGAGCAGCTAAGGGTTCCATGCATAATAAAAGAGAAGTGGGGAGAGCGGGCAGCCTTGCCTCATTCCGCTCCTAATCAAGAAGGGATCAGAAGTGAATCAGGATCCTGCTTATGCTGATCCCACAGGTTTTTCAGCGTTTCTCTCTCTCTCTTTCTTTTGACCGCTATACTGATGAGGACCCCTCTTAGTGTTGCTTTATGTGCCTCCCAGAGGGTGATATGAGATCTGATGCTTCCTGTATTTTCTCTAAAGAAATGTGTTATTTCCCTTCCTATCTTCTCTTGTAATTCCGGTATTTTAATTAGGGATTCATTCAGTTTCCAATTTGCTCCCGGCCTGTCCAGCCCTATTTGTGCGCACCTTAGCTCAATGGGTGCATGATCTGACCATGAAATATTGTGGATCCCAGTATGGGAGATCTGCAGGACCAGTCTACTAATGACAAAGAAGTAATCGATTCTGCTGAAGGAGTTATGTGGATGTGAATAAAATGTATAGTTTTTGTCCAGGGGGTGAGATTCCCTCCATATGTCTACCAATTCTAAATCTCGTAGACCCTTTTCTAGAGCTTTTGGTCTTGTCTGCGATCCAGTCCTGGGGGGCCCTGATCTATCTAGGTCTGTGTTCAGCACCGCATTAAAGTCTCCACCTACTATCAGGGTGCCCTTGGCGTGCTTCTGGATTGCTTTAAAAGTTGCTGCGTAAAAATCAGTATCATGACCGTTTGGAGCATATATCGTCACTAGTGTGATGGGTTGCTGATGTATAGATCCTGTCAACAGGAGGAACCACCCTTCTCTGTATTTTTTGATTGTGTCTACAACCATATCTACTCTATTATGTATGAGTATTGCAACTGCCCGTTTCTTCTCCTTTGCAGAGGATAGAAATACCTGCGTGAAATGTTTATCGAAGTATTTTGGAAAACTGGTGGAGCTAAAATGAGTCTCTTGTATTAAGACCACATCCGCTCCCTTTCTCCTGTAATCCATGAGGGCCACCTTTCTCTTACGGGGGCAGTTTAACCCTTTAGCGTTGTGATATAACCGTCAGCGTCATGGTGTGTGTCTTTTCTCACCTCTCATCAGTCGAGATCCCATGCTAGGTGACGCGTCGACCCCCGGGAGCCCCTGCCGCCCTGTGATGTCCTGCAGTGCCTCGTGCCACAACGTTGCTCCACCTAGGCAGAAGATAGGGGGGGAGGGGGAAGACACACAAGTGACAAAGGACACATAAGGAAAGATACACAAAATGGGAAAGAAATCAATGGCCCATGACCATTGTCCTTCCCATGCCTTTGGGATGTGGGGATCCCTTGAAGCCTCTTCCAGTACACCTCCCTCCGACCTGGTGGCTCCGATCCCACTCCTTCCAAGGACTTTCTCAGACTTCGGGGTGAAAGCCCCGAGTCGAGGTTGTAGGCCCTCGGAACCGACCAGACTGCAGCTCCAGCCGGCGACTGCGTCTGGAATTATCTTAGCAACTGTTGTTCTTATGATCATGACCTGCTACATGCAAGCTACCCTCTCTATGCTCCTCGATGGATCCCTCTTCATCTATATTTCCTAATATACAGTATTTACTGTAGCTGTTAGATAGTTGCTGAATAGGTCCTGTGTGATGTCTAACCTATCCCCTAACTTTCGGTTAAATCTAGTTCTCATCTCATAATCCAATCTTAAACTCTTCTTGATCCACATCCGTCACGGTCCCTTCAGATTTGCAACTACCTCTGAACTCGCATGTAGTGTTACTCTCTATTCCTCGCTTTAGTTGTTCCTTGAGACTCTATTGAACTCTGTTTGTTTAACTTCAAACATTAACTACCAACTTTAACCTCAAACTTATTTAAACCCTACCTGCTACTCTAGTAACTTCGCCCTCATGTAAAGCTCGGGGGGCCTGTGTCCTGAATTATATACTCCCTCCTTCTCTGCTACCCTCAGCGTGAGTAGCTCGGAAGTGAGCCCCAGTAAATGGGAGATAGTTATGTGGGGGTTCTATGAGCAGGGAGCCCTGGTGTGCCTACTATGTCTCATGTATATGTCTAGCAAACTTCTACTCTCTCTTGCTAGGGGTGCTATGATATATTGCTGCGTGATTGGATTCTCATTTTTTTTTTTTATGAAATATTTTTTATTTTTTGAGAGCCCCCTTAGCGTTCCCTTCCTCCCATACTACTTTCCCTTTTCCTTTTACATTCCAGCTTTTTAATTTACTAATAGAGACAGTAGGTCCTATATTCATGTTGCTGCTGCCCATTCCCCCACTCCCCCTCATCCCGTGTCGTGCATAGTCCACTGTGCCTTCGCCTTGTGGTGTTGCTTCCGAGCTTCACTGCCGCCTCTGGTCCTGGCCAGTACCCTTTAGGAGACTTCCGGAAGGTAATCGTATAGTCATCCTCTCCATCCGGTTCCGGCGCTATTTTGTGTGTGGCAAGTCTCTTTGCGATCCGGCCTCTCGCGAGAAGTGGCACTTCCTCCTACATCGCCATCTTGCTCCGCCCCCTCTCCAGTGTGGAGCGAGAGCCGATCCAAGATGGCCGCCATTCTCAGAGGAGCGCTGTCGGGGCTGAGGGACGGGAGCGTCAACTGACCTTAACAAGTCTTTAAATAGGCTCGCAACGACGAAACATCAACTGGAACAGGTAGGTGAAGGCACTGATCTGCAACTTGGAGCACAACCTCACTTTGGATTTCGGGATTGCTTTTTCTTGTCTCCTCTCCTGTTATCCTTCCAGGATGGTTCTGGGGCTGATCCCCCTGCGGACATCTCCTCCGGTATTTTGTCCTGGAGCCCCAATTTGGTGAGGAAATTTTCTCCGTCTTCAGGGTGCCTCAGTGTGTTGGCCGCTCCATTTTGGACCACCAGTAGCCCAAACAGGTATAGCCACCTGTACCGGGTTCCTTCCTCCCGCAGCACTTTGGTGACGGGGGCTAGCTGCTTCCTTTTTAAGAGGGTGGTGGGGGAGATGTCCTGATAGACTTGTATTTTATAGCCCTCGAATTCCACTTCACTCCTGGTCATTTGTCCGAACGCCTCCTTTATTCTGAAGAAATGGAACCGAGTGATAATGTCTCGTGGGGGGTCCCCTTGCTGAGGCCGTGACCTCAAAGCTCTGTGGCAACGATCCAGATGCAGGTCTTGCTCTGCTCGATCGGGCATTAAGTGTTTGAGCCATCTTCCCATAAACTCCTCTTGGTCTGTCTCGGTTTCTGGCACTCCCCTGACTCACACATTATTCCGGCGGTCTCGGTTGTCGGCATCTTCCTGCCTATCCATGAGATGCCTGACCGACTCTTGTACCTGCGCCACTTGCTTGTCGGTTCTGTGTAGCGCTTTCACTGTGGCGTCCATTTTCTTCTCTAGGGAGTCTGTCATCTCTCCGATCCCGCATATATCAGCACGCAATGCAGCCAGTTCCGTCTGTAAACATCTCTTGATATCGAGACAGAATTCCCTCATGTCCCTCCTTCTCAGAATCTAATTGTCACTGGGATTCTCCACTCTGTCTTCCTCCTCCGAGTCTGAGCCACTTCGCGCAATTCCCTTTTGGCTTTTGGCGCGTGCTGAGTCCCCTTTCGCAAAATAATCAGTCAGGACTGTGGAGGTTCACTTCGAATGGGTCCCTTTCGACATCCTGGCTATATAAGGCAGCTTTGGGTAAGGTTCTGGTGTTGATGTTTACGCTGTGATGCTATTTTATATTAAATTTGCCGCCGGCTGTGAACGGAGCTAATGGCTCATATGTCCATGCAGTTCAGCCGTCACGCCTGATTTTACATTTTAAGGCTTCAATCTCTTCAGTGGTTAATTTCTGTAGTATCTTGCTCTCCAATTCTGTGCTTTTTTTCTTTAGATATCAGTACTCTGGCAGTTTCTGGATCTCTTCGATGGTTACGATTATAATATTGAAAGAACACTTATTCAGAATTCTCTCACATTTGTCACAACATCACTTATTAAGAACATATACAGACCAGCGCCCAAAAAGTCCAATAAGTCCCAAATAGAGTCCAAACAAATGAAGGGGGAGAGAATCCAGATGGTCCAATCACTGAAAAATCTCCAATCCGGTGGTAAGTGACATAGGGACAGAAACAAAAATAATATAATAGTGTAATACGTAATATTAAAATTAAACAAACAACATAGAACACATAACAAGAGACATAACACTAAACAAACAAGCTGAAAATAAAATAACTATTTATTAAAACAAACGGAGCCTGCTGCAGCGGGTCATCAGGGGGGTTAAAACCCAAAACCCTACTTACAGCAGGACTGGAAAAACACGTGTGTGTGACCAAGTAAGGTAGACGCCGGCAGCAGTAAGGGTCCTTGCGGGCTCCCCAATGTGTGATATATGTCCCATTTTCCTCTGACTTCGGAGCACTCTCCAAGATGGATGCCGAGGAAGGGAAATCCACACACACCTGCACACATGCAAAACAGCCTCTCTCGCAATGTCTCGATGATGCTGTTCTCTGCTTTACTTGACTGACACGTTCTCACAACCAGTACTTCTCCAAGGCGCCGTGACCTCTGACCCTACGTGTTTTGTGACTGACGTCACTTCCTCAGGGGATGTTCCCCTGAGGAAGTGACGTCAGTCATGAAACGCATAGGGTCAGAGGTCACGGCGCCTTGGAGAAGTACTGGATTATCCCCCCCTTCATTTGTTTGGACTCTATTTGGGACTTATTGGACTTTTTGGGCGCTGGTCTGTATATGTTCTTTGTGCTTTCTCTGGTGGTGTTCTGCTAGTGTTCCTGGCTGCCCTGCATACATTGTGTACTGTTACATGTTCTATTTAGTTTCTATATTGGTTGTATTTCTATTTTTATGGTTTGTAGCGCCTAAGCACTTTCTTTTGCGTTACAACATCACTTATTGTCACTAAATATTGTAGGCATTAAATTATCTTAACCCCAGAGGTATTTGTTTTACTCTAAAGTATTCTGCAAGAGTAACTCCACGCGGTGATTGGTCCCATCCCCTCTTCCATGCTTTCCTACGGTTGCATGAAAGCTAGATAAGTGGCACCCGATTAGCGCTCCAGAGTTCATTCTGATCCTAACATGGTGGTGAACAAAGCGCTGAGCTCTGATGCTGTGCCACCTGAAAACGAGGCTGAGATCCTTGCCAGCGGGAAATTCAAACATGATTTGTGTTGTGGAACTGTGGCTCTGCCGGAGAAGCGGAGAGCAGGACTTTAAAGCAGGAGATTGGAAAGTCTTCTGCTGCAAATTGTTCCAGAGAGGTTTGGACGATCCCAACCCAATGGGGTGTGGAAGAAAACCCTTGGTAAGCCTTCAATGTGGTGCTCACTATAACGGTAGGGTCCCAGAAACCAGAGTATTAAAGGTAAGCCCACTCCCTGGCCCCATATCTGTCTGATGGATATACAGGATTACCTTGTACACCTATTTACCTGTGGCTCATGTGGCCAGCATGTTATGTGTAAACTTTTATTTTCTGTGAAATGTATTTGTGCCTGTGTAATTGTGTGTTTCTTTGTTCCCTGGGAATGCTAGGCTGGTAATACACTTACCCAGCCAATACATCCAAATATCTGGGTTTATCTGGTTCCACGAGTGTGTTGTATTGTATGTCTTTATTGATATAGCGCCATTAATGTACATAGCGCTTCACAGTAGTAATACATGTGGTAATCAAATAAATAACAGATAATATAAATAACAGATCATGGGAATAAGTGCTCTAGACATAAAAGTAATATTTCGGAAGAGGAGTCCCTGCCCCGAGGAGCTTACAGTCTAATTGGTAGGTAAGTAGAACGTACAGAGGCAGTAGGAGGGAGTTCTGGTAAGTGCGTCTGCAGGGGGCCAAGCTTTATGTATCATGTGTTCAGAATATCCACAGTGCTATTCATATGCTTCTTTAAGCAAGTGTGTCTTAAGGTGGGTCTTAAAGGTGGATAGAGAGGGTGCTAGTCGGGTACTGATGGGAAGGGCATTCCAGAGGTGTGGGGCAGTCAGTGAAAAAGGTTTTTTTTTTTTTTTTTTTTTTTTAAACTTCAATTTTTTATTGGTGTTTTCAAGCATACAGTATATCACAACCCATTGTAGAGTACACCATTTCTTTTGTTAATAGAACAAAGAACACCATATTAAACACGACGAACATTGGGAATTACCTAACACAATAGACGCGACACACCAGACATACATGACATAGGGCCGGGGGGGAAGGGGGAGGAGGGGGGGTGGGTATGAGGAGTCGTTGTGAGAGGTAAGGTGTCGACCTCTGAGGCTTTTTGGATCCGTCTTGGGTTCCTGTGGAGTCTCATTCCAACTTTTTCGCGGAGGGGCTTGAGCCCGACATATCTCTTCCCTAAGTGTGGTCGGGACCGTCGTCTGATGTCCGCCTACCTGTCCGTCGCTGTGTGATGTCGTGTCTCGCTGCCCTCAAAGGAGAACGCATTTGTTGCTATCATTGGAAGATTGCTGTGGCACTTACCCCTGGAATATCTGTCTGGGCCAGCCATGGCGTCCAGACTTTTAGAAAATTTTCGCCGGTGTCATTAACTAGACTCGTTAATTGTTCCATCCGGCAGACATGCCAAATCCTATTTCTAATTGTGGGGATGATTGGTATTTTTTGTTGCTTCCATAATGCTGCGATCTCGCATCTAGTGGTGGTTGCCAAATGCGCGATCAATTTATGCGATGCATTTGATATACCCTGGATCCGCCTGCCCAATAGGAACAACCACAGGTCCAGGGGGATCTCCAAACCGAGAATCCTCTGTAGCCAATCTCTAATTTGTTCCCAAATCGGGACTACTCTGTTGCAGGACCACAGCATGTGTTGCAAGTCCGCCACCTCCCCACACTGCTTTGGGCAGAGAGGGGAGTGGCCCCTAACAAATTTAGCTAACCTTAACGGGGTGTAGTACCAGCGCATAACGACTTTATATGCGTTCTCCTTTAATGTGGTGCATATTGAACTTTTCGCCGCTCCCTGTATGATCTTGTCCCATTCCTCGTCCTCTAGCGTCTCATCTAAGTCTGATTCCCACTGTCTAATGTACGTGAATCGATGGTCATTGGGGGTCTCTGGACAGATCACTTCCCTGTACATTCTAGATGTTAGTCCATTGTGTCCGTACCCCTAGAACACAGCTGCTCAAAATTTGTTCTTACAGGTCTAATTGGGGTTTTGTTATAGAAGTCTCTGATCTGAAGGTATCTAAAAAATTCCTTATTTGATATCGCCGTTGTGGCCTTAATTTGGTCAAAGGTGTGTATATATTTGTTACCCTCCAGATCTTTGAGCCGTGTAATACCCGACTGTTCCCAAGCTATCAAATTATTTCTATTCAGACCTGGAGCGAAGTCTGGGTTGCCAATGATCGGTGTCATAAGTGAGTCCTTGGAGGTAAGATTGCATCTGAATTTAGTGACCTCCCATACCTTTAATGAATTGACTATGGTCTGAAGTGGCGTGCCCATCTTGTTTAATCCCCTCTTGGGTATCCAGATAACATTATGTATATCAATAGGTGCACAGCAGTGTTTCTCTAATTCAACCCATCTCCTTAGTTGTGGGTCTATGTGCCACATTGTAATTTGACTTAGTTGGGCCGCTTTATAGTAAGCTATCAAGCAAGGTACCGCTAGTCCTCCTCTAACGGTGGGTCTCTTTAAGATCCCCTTTGCGATTCTTGGGTTTCTCTTATTCCAAATGAATTTCATAATTTGGGACTGCAGAGAGAGGATGTCTGCTTTTACAAAAGGTATAGGTAGACTCTGGAAAAGATATAACATCCTTGGGAGGAGGTTCATTTTCACGCTATGAATCCTCCCAATCCATGAGATACTACCTTTCATCCAGGTTCGAAGATCCTCTCTCAGCGTCTTAATTAACCTGGGAAAATTGGCTTTGTATATCGTTTTGTAGTCCCGTGTAATATATACCCCTAAATATTTGATTGCGGAGGGTTGCCATTTGAAATTAAAGTTTATTTCTATCAATTTTTCCACCTCTTTGGGTAGATTTATGTTGAGGGCTTCCGATTTGGCCTGATTGATTTTAAAACTCGAAATTTGGTTGAATTAACTTAATACCTCAAATGCATTGGGCAGGGATGTGAGAGGTTTTGACAGCATCAAAATGACGTCGTCAGCATACAAGGCTATTTTGTGTGTTTGACCACCGATCGAGATTCCTGCAATATCTGGACTACAGGTATGTCTGATGTGGGCTGCCAGGGGCTCAATACAAAGGGCAAACGACAGCGGGGACAGCGGGCACCCCTGTCTTGTTCCACTTTTAATACTAAATTGTTCGGAGGGGAATCCCTGATGTCTCACCCGAGCCGTTGGGCTCTCGTATAGTGCCACAATGGCTTTTAGGAGGCGTCCTTCAAAACCAAACTCCCCAAGTGTTGCTGTTAGGTAGGGCCAGTCTATTCTATCGAAGGCTTTCTCTGCGTACAGACTTAAAACCATGGAGTGAATGTTTTTCTGTTTGGCCAGATCAATCAAATCAATTATCCTCCTGGTGTTGTCTGCCGCCTGCCTACCCCCGATAAACCCTACTTGATCCGCATGAATCAACCCGGGAAGGACGCTACCCACTCTGTTGGCTATGAGTTTGGAGTATATTTTAATGTCGGAATTAATCAGAGATATAGGCCGGTAGCTCTTACAGTTTGCCGGGTCCTTTCCAGGTTTGTGGATCACTGATATTGAGGCTTGCAGCATTTGAGTTGGGAAGGAGGCCCCCGCTAGAATCTCATTAAATAATCGGAGCATGTGAGGGGCCAATAATTTCAGATATTTTTTGTAATACAGGTTCGAGAAGCCGTCCAGCCCCGGTGCCTTAGCTGGTTTGAGATTTTTAATCACCTCTGACAGCTCTTCTAACGTGAAGTCAGCTTGTAGCGCCTCTCTCATCCCTGCTCAGTGTGGGTAGTTTTGCCTCTGTCAGAAATGTTTGTAACATCTCTTGTGTTTTGCGAGTGTGGGTGGCTTTATCTCCATTATATAGTGTTTCATAGTAGGTTTTAAATTCTTCTACTATTTTCCCAGGAATGGATGTCAGTTCCCCACTCTGGGTTCGTATTGCGTGAATGTGGGACTTTGGAAGCTTATTTTTTAGCTTGTTGGCAAGTAGGGTATCTGGCTTGTTAGCTTTTTCATAAAATTTGCGCTTAGACCAAGTCATTTCCTTCTCTGCGTGGGAGGAGAGCAGGAGATTGAGCTTTGTTTTGGTATCTAGTAATTGTTTCAGAATATGATCTTGCTTGTTCGCTTTATGATTGGCTGCAAGGTCTGCTAATTGTTTTTCTAACTCTCTTATCTTTTTTTCTCTTTCCCTTCTTCGTTTGGCGGCCAATTCATTAATATCCCCTTGAGGGTTGCCTTATGGGCCTCCCACAGCGTGGAGTGTGTGGTCACACTCCCCTCATTCTCCAGAAAATATTCTTCAATTTTGTCCCCTACCTCCTTTTCTACAGCCGGTATTTTTAACAGGATCTCATTTAGTTTCCAATTTGCTCTGGGTCTGTCTAGTGGAATTAAGGTGCATCGCAGCTCTATTGATGCATGGTCAGACCATGAAATATCATGTATCTCTGAACGAGTGACCCCAGGAACCAATCTATTAGACACAAGGAAATAATCTATCCTGCTGTAACTGTTGTGTGGGTGGGAGTAGAACGTATATTCCCTCATTCCCTGGTGTTGTTCCCTGCATATATCCAAGAGTTGACACTGTCTCATCCCGTTTGATATGGTTAGTACGTCCTGTCTGTGGGCTTTGTTAGTGATAGAGCATCTGTCCAAGTCGCTGTTGAGTGCTCGGTTCAAGCCTCCTGCCAGTATGATATTGCCTGTCGCTACCTTGTGTAACTTAGAAAAAAATACTGTGAAAAAGTCGTTGGAAGATTCACATGGGGCATATACTGTCGCCAGAGTGATGGGGTTGGCTTGAATAGTCCCGGTCACTATTATGTACCGTCCCTCCCTGTCCGTGTATGTTCTGTCAGCTATAAATGGTAGTTTGTTATGGATTAAGATGGCTACACCTCTAAGATGGCTACACCTCTTTTTTTAACTTGTGCAAAGGACAGGAAGCTCGTCCGGAAATCTTTATCTAAAAAGTTTGGCCTATTATTCCTTGAAAAATGCGTTTCTTGTATAAACAGTATTTCTGCTCCCTTCCGCTTATAGTCCCTGAATGCAATCCTTCTTTTAGCTGGACTATTGAAACCCTTAACGTTGTGCGAGATTAAGACTATTTCCTTACTCATTTGTGAGCTTCAGCCTTTTGATCTGTCGTATTCTTTCTGGCCTCACATGCCACTGATCCTCTTCGCTTCTTCTTTCTTCACTCCATCTGACCCGCTCCCCTGAGGAAACAAGAGATGGGGAACACACAAAAGGGGGAACCTGGGGGAACATAAACACAAGACCACAATTAACATAAAATGACATTTCTCGGCGCCTCTTCTTTCCTCCTCCGGCCCAGAGACTGCTGCCTTTGAGTTCCAGCCCGGTCTGCGGGGCTAGTTCCGACATCCTGGAGTGTGTGTAGCCCTCTCCAGCTGCTCAGGCTCAAAGGACTTCGTTAGGCCAGCGAAGAGCCTCCCTCCCCTAAATTTGAAACTGAAACCACATAGAAACTTAATTATCCCCTCCTAGCATTCTTGACCCGCCACCCTTGCTCCTGAGTCCTGCACCTTCCTCACTAGTGCTTTCCTCTCTTTTTCACCTGGTCCCTCTATCACTTAAATGGTCGCTGCCGTGCTCCGTGTTGCTGCCGGTCTTCTACTCCCTGCCTGACTTCCCTTCTATCTTTCTTTTCCTTCCGGCTCCCTTGTTCCCTGCCTTCCAGCTCCCTTGTTCCCTTCTACCTCTTCCAATCTTACCCTCTCTAGTGTTACCTACCTCTTCCCTCATCACCTACGCTGCCCTTCTATCTACCTATTTGACCCTTCTGTACACCTGCTGCCTCCCTGTCGTAACTTCCCCCTCCTCTCATCTGCTACTGCCCCACTTCTTCACTTCCCTAGCCCTGACTTCCTTCCTTCCCCTCCCCTTTATCACCGTACCTCCCTCTCCTCTCCTTGATACCCCTTGCTGTCTAACCTACTTTAACCTTCTTAAGCCTCTTCCTCTTATCCTTCTATTGTGGAGTGCCTTCTCCCCTCTTCTATCTACTATTAACATACCCCTTCTATCTCCCGCTACTTCCCCTTCCCTCCGCTACCCTTCCCCGGCCACTTCCTCCTCTATACTAGTGTAGAAAAGCCGGTCCGGCAATGTTCGGCCACCTCTAGGGTCCTTATTAATCTTGCCTTCCTCCGTCTGTCGTCATCCGGGTGCGCCGTGCGCGTCCGTGGCTGCCACCTCCAAGATGGCGCCCGATCTTCCGACTCAGGGTGATGACGTCCTTCCGCTCCGCCGCCATTTTGGATTTCGTTGCTCGGTCGGACGGAGGTGTTCGCGCTCTCTCCAGGTTCCTGCCTTCCTTTACCTTCCTGCTCCTGCGGTTCAGCGTGGATCCAGCGGTGCCACCATTTACACCGCCATCTTTGGAGACCATGCTTTCTCTGCTTTGAAGGCCAGCGATTCCAGGTATCTTTATTTCTTTTGCAGGTCTCAGTGATTGAGTCTTTGGTGGCATGCGATTATCACCTTAAAACTGGCTGATAAATTGCACAACGTCTGTAGCTGCTGGGGACATTTCTTAAACTTTAAAACAGAGTAACTTTTTAACTTTCTTTGCTTTTTGTTTATTACTTCTTTGGCCTTTAATTGTCTCTTCTCGCTCGTGGAGCTTTGGGGCTCTGTGACCAGATTGGGTCCAGGGTTGGTTCATGGGGGCTCGAGTGCACGGGGGCCTCCCCTAGCCCTAGCTTGTGTATCATGGCAGGGCCTTCCTCTGGCTCTCTTATTAGCATGGTCTTGCCACCTCTCGTTACCGAAAGGCCAAAGGGGAAGGTCCACCGGTACCTCACCCCATTGTCCCTCAGAGTTTTGGTTAGGGGGCCCAGGTTTCTCCGCCTAGCCAACGTTACTGGGGAAAGATCCTGGAATATTAGTAACCGGGCCCCTTCAAACTCCACTGCTGGTAGTGGTCTTGTTTTCTGGAGCACAGCCTCCTTCGTTCTATAGTGGTGCAGTCTGATCACAATGTCCCTTGGCTGATCATTTTGCAGCGGTTTGGCCCTTAGTGCCCTATGGCAGCGATCCATAGCCAGCAGGCTTTGCTGCGTCTCTGTCAGTATTGACTCCATCCACCGCGTGATGTATTCATCACAGTCCAGGACTGATTCTGGCACTCCTCTGATCTGCAGGTTGTTTCTCCTATCGCGGTTCTCCGCGTCCTTCTGCCTGTCTCGGATATCATTTATTTGTGCCTGTAAATCCCCAGACCTTTTGTCCTGTCGTTTAATGGCTTTGATGGACTGGTCCATTTTCGTCTCGAGGACCCCCGTCCTTTCTCCCAGGCCTGATACCTCCTTTTTAAGATCCCGCATCTCAGCCTGTAACATGGACCGTAGATCGTTATAAAGCCGCATGAAGTCGCACTGCCGGACCGGCCCCAGGCCCTGATCGCTGATTTCTTCTCCTTCTCCGTCTGGCTCTGACTCTGAGCCCGCGTTTAAAATCGGCGCCATTTCTGACTCCGCTCTGCCCGGCCACGTTCTTCCGAAGTATTCTGGAAGCCCCTTCTTTCTTGTTACTCGCACCCCTCTTTTGGACATCTTGGGATCCTGTGCTTTTTAACTGTGTTGTATATGCTGTTTTTTACTTGTTTCTGTGGTTATTTTATAATTTATTTCTCAAGCGGGGCACGGAGCACGGAGCACGGAGCATGAAACTTACACGTCCATACTCTGTACCGTCGCGCATGCGCCTCCCAGTGAAAAAGGTTTAAGGCGGGAGAGGGCTTTAGATACAAAGGGGGTAGAAAGAAGACATCCTTGAGAAGAACGCAAGAGTCTGGATGGTGCATAATGAGAAATTAGGGATGAGATGTAAGGAGGGGCAGAAGAATGCAAAGCTTTAAAAGTGAGGAGAAGAATGGAGTGTGAGATGCGGGATTTGATCGGAAGCCAGGAGAGGGATTTCATGAGGGGAGATGCTGAGACAGATCTAGGAAAGAGTAGAGTGATTCTGTCAGCAGCATTTAGGATAGATTGTGTGGGAGACAGGTGAGAGGCAGGAAGGCCGGACAGCAGGAGGTTACAGTAATCAAGACGGGAGAGAATGAGGGCCTGGGTCAGAGTTTTAGCAGTCGAGCAACAGAGGAAAGGGCATATTTTTGTTATATTGCGGAGGAAAAAGCGACAAGTTTTAGAAATGTTTTGAATGTGAGGGGCGAATGTGAGAGAGGAGTCGAGTGTGACCCCTAGGCAGCGTGCTTGGGCTACTGGGTGAATGATTGTAGTTCCAACAGTAATGTGGAAGGAGGTAGTAGGGCCAGGTTTGGGAGGAAGTATGAGGAGCTCTGTTTTAGCCATGTTGAGTTTAAGGCGTCGGAGGGCCATCCAGGATGATATAGCGGAGACATTCAGAAACTTTGGTTTGTACAGCAGGTGTAAGGTCAGGTGTTGAAAAGTATATTTGTGTGTCGTCGGCATAGAGGTGATAATTAAACCCAAAAGATGTTATTAGGTCACCTAGAGAGAGTGTGTACAGAGAAAAGAGAAGAGGTCCCAGTACAGAGCCCTGGGGTACCCCCACAGAGAGATCAATAGAGGAGGAGGAAGTGTTAGCAGAAGAGACATTGAAAGTATGATGGGAGAGGTAGGATGAGATCCAGGATAGAGCTTTGTTCCGAATACCAAGAGTATGGAGAATGTGGAGGAGAAGAGGGTGGTCCACTGTGCCAAATGCTGCAGAGAGGTCGAGTAATATGAGCAGAGTGTAATGACCTCTGTCTTTGGCAGCATGGAGGTCGTCAGTTATTTTAGTGAGGGCTGTTTCCGTGGAGTGAGCAGTGAGGAAGCCAGATTGTAGAGGGTCTAGGAGAGAATAGGTGTTGAGAAAATGGA
The DNA here is from genome assembly GCA_036426205.1 of Ascaphus truei. Lineage (NCBI taxonomy): Eukaryota > Metazoa > Chordata > Amphibia > Anura > Ascaphidae > Ascaphus > Ascaphus truei. Next base: position 27,347 of record WSYH01000404.1, read on the forward strand.
GCAAGCGAGAGAGTACAAGACGTTCAAGGAGTTTTGAGGCAAAAGGCAGGAGGGAGACAGGTCGATAGTTAGAAAGACAGGTAGGGTCAAGCTTGCTGTTTTTGAGTAATGTGTTAATGACAAAAAAGAGTGGGGATTGGTCGACCTCCTATCTGGGTGCCAGTCTGCCCAGACAGAGAGGCGTATAAAGAGATATCGGGTCAGCATTGAGAACATTGGCAGGTAAGAGCGGTTCTCATTTTTGGTTTATAATTCCACCCTCCTTACCTCAGCCTCCCCATCATACTCGCCGCCCAGATTGCCCATCGTGCTGTTATTGGCCCAACTCACGGTATCTGAGCTGTGATCAGTTCTGCCCTTTACTCCATGATTTCCTATGGAGGCTGGGAATCTGTAAAAAGGGCAGCCGATCTCAGCTCTAGAGACTTTGCTCAGGCTAGCGTGGAGAGGTTGTCATGGGAGACCAGGTACTTGTAACACCTTTTATATTTGTTCATTGATCATACATTAGGCAAAACTGAGTAGTAGAAACAAAATGGAGTTTATTTTGGAAAACCTGCGTACAACAAGAAGATATACACAATAGACAGACAACAAAAGCACACTTAATGGAGGTCTGGGGGGTAATGTACACTTTCCTAAGTGCTGGGCGCCCACTTGGAGTGGGCTTACCCTGACTGGAATATACCCCCGGTTCCTCTGCTTTTTCGAAAAGAGTAACTTTGAAAAGCCCACCTTACCTTCATCGACACAAGTCACTGGATGGTCTGGTTCTCTGCCTTTGTCATCTCCTTACATACACTCCACTAAGCTATACTTAGCATGGTGTTAGGAGGAGCGACCAATCAGAGCGTGGAAACCCTATTCCACTAGAAAATAGAAACAGGGGCTCATCTCTTGGCTGACATCAGAGGAGGGTGCATGCCATGCCAGTTCGGGATGTGGGGGACAGGACATATGAATTGGCCAATGGGAAACGCACCAACATACTTCCACTTGCCCCAGTCAACCCATTGCCACCTACTGAGTAGGCTCCATTAAGTCTGGCAGGCCAGAGGATCCTCCCCACAGTTTGTCTCTGTTCTCCAGACTCAGTACTCCGCCCTGCCCCGTCCACTTAGCACCACCACACCTCTCAACATCCTGTCTCCTCTTTGAACTACAGACATTATGCAGACTTGCTGGCACCTTAAGCAGCTGCCCTGTCTGACTGCACCGAGCCTTAAAATACATGTATGAAACATAAAACATATTTTAATACATGGGGAGACACATGGCTGTAAGGGATATAGGAGTGAGATATCAGGGCTCGAAAACCTGGAGTCTGAGGCACACGGGGCTGCCCAGATGTAATTTTGCACGTGTACCGGCAAATCATGCCTGCTCACGGGTAGAATAAAGGTACTACCGGTAGCTCCGGTCTCCCCAAACTCCTACAAACAAAATAATTGCATTCTTACCCAAATATCCTACCTAAAACTTACACACAGAAAGTGTCATGAGTCTGGGGTAAAGGGAACATGGAAAGTGAAAAGCAGGGGTCAATTTAACTTTCATGCAAAGATACCTGGCCCCTGGCTTACAGGGATAGGTAGCTGCCAGGGACCCAAGGGCAACCAGAGGGCTTAGCCTTTATTATATAGCCTGGTTACCCTTGCCCATCACAGAGGTACTAATAAGTCTTAAGCAAGGCTGTGCCAAAGACACCCCAAGATGAGGCTGTCTGCCTTCCTGAAGCACGACATTTAAACCAGTCTGTCAGTTTTCAACTTGCAGCCAGCACTGCCTTTGGATGTGTGGAGGGGTGGTATTGTATTTTGTGTGTGTGAGGAGGGGTATTGTATTGTGGTGTGTGTGGGGGGTATGTTTTTTGGGGGTGGGTTGTATTGTACTTTGGGTGTGGCAAAGTATTGTATGCTGGGTTTGTGGGGGGTATTGTATTTTGAGTGTGGAAGAGTATTGCATTTTGGGTGTGGGGTGTATTATTGTGAGGTAGGGGGTTGTACCAGTGTTGTGTGTGTATGGGGGATTGAGGTAGAGGTGGTTAATTTAATGATAGTGGAGGGGGGAGAGTGAGTGAAGAGAGACAGACTGGGGAAGAGAAATACATGGGGAGAGGAGGGGGCCCACAAAGAGGTATGAAAGGGCGGAATAGTAAAGGGGGCTTGCAATGTCTGAAAAGGATGGGGGTTCTTGTAAGGCTACTTACATGGGGGTGGGGGCCTAGTCAAATCTCTCATCCTGTGCCCCGGTACATTTGTGTGTGGTACTGCCCAGTAGTACCTGGACTGGGCCGTTGGCAATGGGATCTGCAAGGTAGGTGTGCTGCCCCGTCTCAATACTGATATGCTGCTCAGTTCTGATTTGGGAAATTATTTCTGTATGTTCCAAAGGACCTTCCAGCGGCCCCAATCACAACTGTAACACTCTGCTCTATACCAGGGGAAATTGTCTCAAATCAGTAGGAGATAAATCCTGAACAATACCAGGATCAACTCCCATGCTGCCCAGGCTGATTCCAAGAGTCTGCGTACCTGGATAAACCAGGGGTTCACCCAGGCCCACCAGTAGATCGTGGGTGCCATAGGGTCCTAGCACGGTCCCGAGCCTGCTACCAAAACCCCAGAGGACTTGGACTTCCAGGTATACTGGAGAGGATGACTCTGGAGCCCAAGCTGGCCTGAATCTTGGGGGGGGGGGTCATCCCAGGATGGGTCTTTCCCATGAACTCTTGGGTTAGAGGGGGAGGTGTGACAGAAAGGTAACCAGGAACAAGTATTGTATTGTATGTCTTTATTTATATAGCACCATTAATGTACATAGCGCTTCACAGTAGCAATACATGTGGTAATCAAATAAATAACAGATAATATAAATAACAGGTCATGGGAATAAGTGCTACATGCATGAAAGTAACATTAAGGAAGAGGAGTCCCTGCTCCGAGGAGCTAACAGTCTAATTGGTAGGTAGGGAGAACGTACAGAGACAGTAGGAGGGAATTCTGGTAAGTGCGTGTGAAAGCGTAGAAATAAGATCAATGAGTCAAATACAGGGTTCAAAAAGTAACACATGAGTTTATCTGTACCAAGGCACAATTGGGAGACAAGAGTTCAAAGAAAGAACTCAGGCCTCTGAAAACATATTGCTTAGTATCACATTTTATACATTTCAAAATGAGTAATACACCCCTTAAGGGGGCTGGCTTACAGATAAGTGATGATATGGATGACATGCAAAATATATTAGTTGATACATATATATGCTTTACATTGCTATATTCTTATCGATAATTTACCATAATGTGGGCCTCCCACCCTGTGACATAAGGGAGTTACTCTGTCCCAGCCTGTATTTATGCTGTGGCTGTCAGATAAGAAAGAACTCAGATCAGCAGGAATGTCATCGCTTACGAATGCTATTTCAATTCTTGCCTGCCTTGTAGAAATTAAAAAGGTTTAGTATATCTAGGAGCGTACCTGCAGATTCAAACATTCACATGTTCATTCATTCATTCAGCAATGAGACAATATACATTCATATAGCAACCACCAGAAATGGTGTTTGGCCAAAAGGTGGGTGATTGATAGCCACTCACATTATCTCAATCTTCACAGTCCTCTCTTTTTATTCTTGAAAACATAGGGGCCTATGCAGAGAGCAGCGAATTTAAAATTGGGAATTTATTAAAAAGTAGCTTTTTGGAGAGTTTTAATCTCCATATGCAGAAAAGTGCGAATTCTGCTATGTTTAACTGGATGGCTGTGGCGAGTTTAATTGGCGAGATGCGGCGCTTCAGAAATGTGTTAAAACAAATTTGCGCCTTTTTTTTCTTCCTTTGCAATGCCGCGAGCGGCAGTTTTTTTGGCGAGGCAAAACGGAGACAATCGCGCCATTTTTATGTGCGCGAACAGCCGCTAGATGCCGTTCGCCGCCTCTCTGCATACGGATATTTTTAAAACTGGCGAGATTGAGGTTTCCGCCAGCCGCGAGGCGAGTTTTTACAAATAGAAAAGAAAAATGGCGCGTTTTTCGGAACTCGCCATTTTCTGCTGCTTTCTGTCGCGATTTCTTTCTCCCAAAAATGGCGAATTTCGAAATAGCGCTGCTCTCTCGCATAGGCCCCATAGTCTTTTAAGGATAATTCAGATAAAACTCGAAGCGTTTGCACTGGCCTGGAGGGCCCCAATTTGCATGGCTTTGATAGTTCTGGAAACTCACGAGCTGCTGGCTATCATATCAGCCAGGTTGGTCTTTCTGCCATCATCTTCATCTGTATTCCATTGAGGGGACTGACTTTTCCTTCAGAGATTGCATCTTCCGTAGTGTCTGTGATCAGTGGCATGGCCTGGGTAGAGGGTTTTACACACCTTTGCAGTATGATTTACTGCACATGACACAGTCATACAAAACAATCAGAACTGCAAACACACAGACAAATCCATTCATCAGTTTCGCTCCTAGGAAACCAACCAACTTGGTAATCCTAACGTGTCCCATCCCTCATCTCCGCCTTTCCTTAATCTCTCCTGTATCTCTGCGCGATCTTCTCTACCTCAGCTCAATCGTACCACTTTGATCTTTAAAAAAACATAACATTGCTCTTTAACTCGGGCACACACGCTAAAATAGAGTCCTGCCATTCTATTCTGTAGGGCCATAACTAATCTGTACCTGTTCTTGATTAAGTAAATTAATGGATGTAGTTGTATGATTAGGACATCATCCAGTACATCTGTAAGTACATTAACCTGTCATATAGCAACTCAACACCTACATTATAATAAGCAAGCCCAAAATTGTTCTTTCCATAGACTACTTTTCAACCCCTGTGCGTTGGAGGCTCTGCTATTCCTGATCCTGCCAGTGGGTCATTGTAAAGCAAGGTACAAGTACCTAGATAGCAGACCCCGTCCAACCACATGGTAATACTCTGTAGGCCCATTTTCCACAAAGCCAATACACTCCCCGGTAAACTAGAATTGTGCAAGCACTTTTTACTATATTAATTAAAACTGAAAAATTAAGCCACATCCTCCCTGTAAATTTTTAGTTCCAGGCTGTAAATATGTTTACACAAGTTCATTAGTTGGTGGAGGCACCTGGCCCATAAATTGTTTGTTGTTCCCAGTGTAATTTCCACCTACAGGAACCTCATTTACCAGTGGAATTTGGTTTAAAAGTTCCCTGTAAACAAATTCAAATTAACATTTCATCATTTTAAATTCGGCATTAGTGTAAGGTATCCCTACTCAAGAGGTTAAATGTAATTCTCTCTTGTGTCGTTGGGGGCCACTAGAGTATTGCAGGGAATCATTGTATATATTCCCATGTGACCCATTAACCTTTGTAGTATTGTGCAAGATTGTATGATTATCTGCAAAATGATGTGACCATAAACAATAAACATTACAATATTTCAAATTGATCCCCTTATCATCATCTGGATGGTTGGCTGATCTTGCCTAGCGGGGCATACATCTTAAAAACACACTCAAAGCATAAAAATAATATGGAGTCCTAAAAAACAATTGTTCATTAGAGTCCGGGCCTTGATAATATTGAGTTCAGAAGCAAATTGTTCGTTTAAGACCGGGCCTTGCCTGAATTCTTAATTCCTTGGTGGTTAAATGTTCTAGGATTATTGTGCCTAGATACACTAACAGTTGGTAAAAAACGCTGGCTTGATGATTCTTTGGTCTTTGTTAGCTTTATGGGGTGTGCCGGCACTTTTTTCTTGCGATGATGCTGCTTTGTATTCTCCTTGGTAGACTGTATAAGCTGCACCTAAGTTTGGAGAGACTTAAACATTTCATTAATAAAAGCACAAGAAGGAGTGCGCTTTTAGCCACTATAATTTAGTATCAGCACAAATTTTTTTTGTTTTTCACCACTATCTTGGCATCCGCGTATAAAATAAACACAAAAATACCTTGCTCACCAACTACAAAAGAAAGAAATCAACGGTGCATAGGAAAGTATCGTAAGAAACACTGATAGTGACAAGAGGTTGTTACTAAAAGTCCCTAAAGCTTGCACTCATTGTAAACTGTAATATACATAAAGTACCAGTTAAATAACTAATACCACTAATATCAAATTTATTACAGACCAAATGGAAATATCCACATAAACTTAACTATAACACAACTAAAACGTATACAACTTTTTTACAAGCTAAAAACTTACAAAATGCATAAAATGACAACTAATAAATCATAAATAAAAGAGTCCCCATGTGAACTAAATGCAGTATACAGTAAACAAAAATGCTTATGAACACAAACCCTATCAGAACATGAGGGGCCAGTGACCATAATATACTAACAATGCTAATTAGCTTCACACAAAAACACTGCGTAGTAGCAGCTTATCACAATAATTCTTAGTACCCAACAGACTCAAAATAAAGCTATCCAATAGTTATGCTGGAAAATGTAAAGAGATGGGGTAATCCCTCTCTACATGAATATTCATGAAATACATGTTGCTATGTGTAGCAATGAGTAGACAGCACCAAACACAACACAATATGAATGGAGTCATATCGGCAAGGAATATTCAAGGATAAATAACAAAACAACACCACTAAGGTAGGTTGTAATGAACAAATACAGAGTCCGCATATAGACAGGTGTGTAATGGAAAATCATATAAATTATTCCTCTCTTTTGTTCATATGCAAATCCTATGCATGTGAACAATATACGACATAAAGAATGATGTTATTTAAAACATCAGCAGCTTGAGATTTAAATATATATATATATTATATATATATATATATTTATATTATTATATATATTTATATATATATATATATATATTATGAATTTGACATAGCTACTGCTTTAAAAAATAAAATCTAGATAGCCTACAGTTGCATTCTTTAAAATGAGAGGCTATAGATCAGGGTTAAATTAAGACACCTTTTGGAGAAAGGAGAGGTAATGTTTAAAAGTTATAAAAATACATCACTATGCAGTTAACTTATAGGAAAAATTATTTCATATCTGATTTTATGCTATCGTTTATATTGTACGCTTTGTGAAGTACTGAGTATACTTTTGACACATTCAATACGGAAATACATATTAAATATATTGTATTGTTAATGAAACAATTATACAAATAGCGTTAAAAAACATCTCCTAATTAGAACAATAGAATTGAAATGTGTTTACTGGTTTCTCGCGTAGAGGTAATTTGGATACTGCATGTGGGGATTATAACCCCTTCTTGTAATAATCCTACATAATGGGAGCTGCCATAAAAGCATTTCATAAACTATGAGGTTTTATCCTAAAATAGATACAAAAAACAGAAACACAATAAATAAGCATAATTTCACATTTCTCTGATACAGAGCAAATGAACTTTACAAAAAATAAGTAAAACCCAAAACAGACCTGTTTGATCCTGCAAACTCAGTCCCAAAAATAAATAAATTAAAGTATCATTCTCTTTCCCCATACTATCTAACACTGCTTTTAACATTTTTTTTTTTTTTTTTCTCAGCTTCTAGTTCTACTTTTCATGCCTGAACGTGTTCTTTGTACATTCCTTAAGCTGGAGGAGGGGGCCAGCCCACTTGGCTGCTTTTAACCTTCCCTCTTTTAAATGACTACTGTTCAAAAATCAGACGAGCAGTGTATTTAAGAAAACAAACCGTTAGTTTCCTAATATAATTTTGAACAGAAAACCTTGATAACTACAAACAAACAAAACATCTCTGCAACCCTTCTTAAAAACATAAATCTTATTGTTTTATTTACTATATATTTATAATTCCTTATCTTCTTACACACACCCACACGACACATACACACGTTCTCTGTTTTATCTTCCATCAACATACATTCTCCTTTCTACAAAACTCCAACATAATCTTAATCTTGTGGGCCAGAGTAAAACTTATAAAGCTTCCTTACTCCTTAAGATCAGACTCTTTCTTTTGTTTAAAATAAAAAACGAACATTTACTTTTTAAAACTTTGCATTCTAGATATACCTTGCTTTTAGTCCTGACTCCTCTAAATCAGCACATGCAATTTAAATTTAAAACTTCATTTAAATATTGTAACACAGTATTTCCTACGCCCAGGAACAAACATGTGCTACTGTAAAAATACAAATTCATATTTGAGTCAGGGTGAAATGACTTCTTTTTACAACTGCCAAATTTTCATTCTCTTTTAAAATATTACACTAACAGACTTTAACATACAATACTTATACAATAATACTAATAATAAAATACAAGTTATAAAAAAAAAAAACATACAATACTTCCTAGGTTTATTTTAAATGCTACTGTCATGCCTTGTAAATGGCAGCAGGCTTAATACACTTTGACAAAAGGGTTTAAACTTAAATGACCCTTTTACAAGAGATTATTTGTTATTTTTATGATTAGTACAACAAGTGACAATGTGAAGCGCTATGTACACTAATGGTGCTATATGAATAAAGACATTCATACATACATTAACTATCAGAGGAGTGGCATACAAACACTTTACTCCATGACATGTATATTATTATGCCATCAAACTAGTTTCTATGAGCTTTCTAAGATAAAAACAAACAAACATTAAAGAGTCTATTCTTCTTTTCAATCATGTCATGTTACATTCATCTCTTCTCAAAAAACTACTTAGATTCTTAATTCCATAGCACTACCTAGGTACTAATTAACTTCCATGTCTCACAGACATGCAACTCCTGTGCCTCACAGACACGCAACTCCTATGCCTCACAGACATGCAACTCCTTTGCCTCACAAACATGCAACTCCTGTGACCTTTCAGTGAAAAAGGGTGAGGGAAGGGAGATGAGGAAAAGGGGGTTAGAAAAAAGGGGTGTCCAATAATGCTGCAGTTATTTTTAAAACCGAGCCTGATATGTTTCACTTTCCTTCTTATTCAATATATTCTGCGTCACTAAATATCCATTTTTAAAACATTTTATTGCCATAAAGTCCACACATAATTTCAAGGGATGTACCCTGCGCCGGCGACTGAGAATGTAGGTTTCCCCATAATTCTCCTGTATTACACAGATCAACGTTAGCTGACCATGTACCAATAAGGTGCCCAACACTTGGTAGAATATAGAGCTAGGGAGCAGTGGTATTAAAAAATAAAATAGTCACCTGTTGCTCCTTAACAAAATCTTCTCTTGCAAGTTTTTTGAGACTTACCACCTTATTAACTGCAGTATATACCTTCTGAGCCCTGAATTGGCCTGCCATTTAGCATAAGATATAATCTGACCTATCCCCGATCAACGTTAGTCAATCGGGTACCAATAAGGTGCCCCACCACTTGGTATAATATAAGTAGATATAGAGTTAGAACAGTGGCCTTAAAAATATTACCTGCTGTTCCTTAACAATAGTTTCTCTCTCCAAGCTTAGGAAACTTTCCACCTTATTAACTATTACACCTTCTGAGCCCTGAATTGGCCTGCCATATAGCATAAGGTGTAACCTGAGTTTATGGCAATAATATAAAACAACAACATACCTGATCAGTATATATTTGATAAACTCACGTGGTACAGGGTGTCCCGTCACTCAGGTAGGTTGCCCATAAAGAACAAACTGTCTACAGATTACTCAAACAATTAATCTAACGGCTTTTTCTGTTAAAAGGATAAAGCCATACCTTATTCCAAGTTGCACGTTTGAGTAATGTAGGCAGTTTCTCCCGTCTGGGTTTCCTGGTCCCGAGATGTTGGGTGTCCCTTTCAAGGGCCGCCATCTGTGAAAGCGTAGAAATAAGATCAATGAGTCAAATACAGGTTCAAAAAGTAACACATGAGTTTATCTGTACCAAGGCACAATGGGGAGACAAGAGTTCAAAGAAAGAACTCGGCCTCTGAAAACATATTGCTAGTATCACATTTTTATACATTTCAAAATGAGTAATACACCCCTTAAGGGGCTGGCTTACAGATAAGTGATGATATGATGACATGCAAAAATATATTAGTTGAACATATATATGCTTTACATTGCTATATTCTTATCGATAATTTACCATAATGTGGGCCTCCCAACCCTGTGACATAAGGGAGTTACTCTGTCCAGCCCTGTATGTATGCTGTGGCTGTCAGATAAGAAAGAACTCAGATCAGCAGGAATGTCTAACGTCGATTCTATTCATTCTTGCCTGCCTTGTAGGAATTAAAAAGGGTTAGTTTATCTACTAGGAGCGATACTCTGCAGATTCAACATTCACAGTTCATCTCATTCATTCACAGATGAACAAATATACATTCATATAGCAAACACTCAGAAAATGGTGGTTTAGGCCAAAATGGAGGTGATGATAGCCACTCACATTATCTCAATCTTCCAGGCGTCTGCAGGGGGCTAAGCTTTATGTAACATGTGTCCAGTAATATCCACAGTGCTATTCATACACTTCTTTAAGCAAGTGTCTTAAGGTGGGTCTTAAAGGTGGATAGAGAGGGTGCTAGTTGGGTATTGAGGGGGAAGGGCATTCCAGAGGTGTGGGGCAGTCAGTGAAAAAGGTTTAAGGTGGGAGAGGGCTTTAAATACAAAGAGGATAGAAAGAAGACATCCTTGAGAAGAATGCAAGAGTCTGGATGGTGCATAACGAGAACTTAGGGCTGAGATGTAAGGTGGGGCAGAAGAGTGTAAAGCTTTAAAAGTGAGGAGGAGAATGGAGTGTGAGATGTGGGATTTGATCGGAAGCCAGGAGAGCAATTTCATGAGGGAAAATTCTGAGACAGATCTAGAAAAGAGTAGAGTGATTCTGGCAGCAGCGTTTAGGATAGATTGTAGTGGAGACAGGTGAGAGGCAGGAAGGCCAGACAGCATGAGGTTACAGTAATAAAGACGGGAGAGAATGAGGGCCTGAGTCAGAGTTTTAGCAGTCGAGCAACAGAGGAAAGGGCACATCTGTGTTATATTGCAGAGGAAAAAGCAACAAGTTTTAGATATGTTTTGAATGTGAGGGAGTAGTCGAGTGTGACCCCTAGGCAGCGTGCTTGCTCTAATGGGTGAATGATCATAGTTCCAACAGTAATGTGGAAGGAGGTAGTAGGGCCAGGTTTGGGAGGAAGTATGAGTTCGGTTTTTGCAATGTTGAGTTTATGGCGGCAGATGGCCATCCAGGATGATATAGCAGAGAGACATTCAGCAACTTTGGTTTGTACAGCAGGTGTAAGGTCGGGTGTTGAAAAGTACATGTGTGTGTCGTCAGCATAGAGGTCATATTTAAACCCAAAATATGTTATTAGGTCACCTAGAGAGAGTGTGTACAGAGAAAAGAGAAGAGGTCCCAGTACAGAGCTCGGGGGTACCCCCACAGAGAGATCAATAGAGGAGGAAGAGGTGTTACCAGAAGAGACACTGAAAGTACGATGGGAGAGGTAGGATGAGATCCAGGATAGAGCTTTGTTCCGAATACCAAGAGTATGGAGAATGTGGAGGAGAAGAGGGTGGTCCACGGTGTCAAATGGTGCAGAGGTCGAGTAATATGAGCAGAGTGTAATGACCTCTGTCTTTGGCAGCATGGACATGGAGGTCATCAGCTATCTAAGTGAGGGCTGTTTCCGTGGAGTGAGCAGTGTGGAAGCCAGATTGTAGAGGGTTTAGGAGAGAATAGGTGTTGAGAAAATGGTGCAAGCAAGAGAATACAAGATATTCAAGGAGTTTAGAGGCAAAAGGCAGGAGGGAGACAGGTCAATAGTTAGATAAACAGGTAGGGTCAAGCTTGCTGTTTTCAGTAATGGTATAACTGTATCATGTTTGAAGGAGGATGAAAAGGTTCCAGAGCAGAGGAAGGATTTAAAAATGTGTGTGGGTGTAGGGATTATAGTAGGACCAAGAGGTTTTAGGAGATGGGAGGGAATGGGGTAAAGAGAGCAAGTGGTCGAGGGAGAAGAGGCGATCAACAGTGACACATCCTCCTCTGAGACAGTGGAAAAAGAGTCAAGAAAGGCAGGAGGAGAGTTAGAAAGAGGTGTAGGATGGGAGGAAGAAACAGAGGAGATGTTCTGACCTATGGATTCTAACTTTTCCTTAAAATAGTCAGCAAAGTCCTGAGCGGAGATGGAGGAAGGAGAGGCAGCTGAGGGTGGTTTGAGTAGAGCATCAAAGACAGAGAACAGTAGGCGTGGGTTAGACTTGTGCATTTTGATTAGTTAAGAAAAGTAGACATGTTTAGCTTGCGAGAGGGCAGAGTTGAAACAGGATAGCATAAATTTGTAGTGAAGGAAGTCTGCTTGAGTATGCGATTTCCTCCAGAGGGGTTCAGAGGAACGAGTGGAGGAACGCAGCATGTGGGAATTTAGCCAGGGTCTAGGGTTAGAAGGGCGAGGGCGGCAGAGAGAAAGCGGGGCAAGAAGATCAAGAGAGGAGGACAAGGCAGAGTTGTAGTTCCTGACCAGGTTGTCAGGGTCTGTAGCAGAGCTGAGAGAGGAGCGTAACGTGGATTCAAAGTCAGGAAAGTGAATAGAGCGCATGTTTCTGCAGAACAGGGGGTTAGATGGAGGTGGAGAAAGGGAGAAGCGAGATAGAATGAGATGAGGTGATGGTCAGAGAGAGGAAAAGAGGAAATGGAGAAATCGGAGAGACGTTTTTAGTGAAAACCAGGTCTAAGTAATGGCCATCCTTGTGGGTGTTGGCTGCAGACCACTGTTGAAGGCAAAAAGAAGAGGTTAGAGAGAGAAAGTGGGATGTCCAAGGGAGAGAGGGGCCATCAATATGACAATTGAAGTCCCCAAGGAGAAGAACAGGGGAGTCTGAGGAGAGAAAGAGAGCCAGGATTCAAAGTGAGAAAGGCAGAAGGGGGGTGAGAAGAGGTAGGTGGGCGATAAATGACCACCACATGGACAGGGAGAGAAGATCTGGACAGTGTGAGCCTCAAAGGAGGGAAAAGCAAGAGATGGAGGAATAGGAATGGTTCGTAACGGCAGAGAGAGAGCAGGAGTCCCACGCCTCCACCCCTGCCGTCAGGACACGGAGTGTGGGAGAAAGAAAGGCCACCATAGGAGAGCGCAGCTTCCAGAGCAGTGTCAGACTGAGTGAGCAGGTCTCAGTTATAGCAAATAGGAGCAGAGTGAGAGAGAAAGAAGTCATGCACAGAGAGGCACTTGTGAGTAAGGGAGCGAGCATTCCAAAGGGCACAGGAGAAAGGGAGAGAGGAGGGAGGGTGGCAGGGGATGGGTGTGAGGTTGGAGGGGTTCACACCAGAAGGAGTAAAGGTTGTAATTGGCAGGCGAGGACGAGAGCATGTAGGAATAAGGCAGGGACCAGGATTGGGAGAGATATCCCCAGAAGCAAGGAGGAGAAGCATGGATAGAAAGAGGATGTGTGAGGATGATTTGTAGGGGTGTTTTTTAGTGCAAGGGATATAGCTGTGTGGTGTCAGAGGACGCAGGTAAGAAAGGAGTTCATGTGAACAGAGAAGTGGTAAAGGAAGGAGAGATGGAGATATATGAATGGAGTTAGAGACATACTGAGGCTGGTAAAAAGAAGTGCATAATTTGAGAAGAAGTGAACACACAGCAAATATAAATGGTAAAGGCAGCATCACAGCAGTAATGATGCAGTCTGGTATAGATGAAACCCTCCTTTCCAGCGTAATTCAAATGCAGGAATCAGGGCCAGTTGGGGGTGTCCACTTCTTCTGAACTTCCTTTTAAACTTTTGTCTGCTTAATTAGCACATCTGAGGCACATTCAAACAGAAGGTTTTCTACACAGGGTGTTCCCTGCCTAGGTTTCAATGCTTAATTTAATTAAGGGTAGGATGAAACAGGATTCAAAGATAGTTTTTACCTAGCATTGTATCACTTGCATATATTATAATACACACAGCAAAGGCTTCAATGAGAGGATTTAGAGATGTTTTTTTACCTAGCATTGTATTACTTGCATATACTAGAATACACACACACAAGTATAATAAAGGTTAATACCTGGGGCTCGTCCTTACCTGGGGCTCATCTAACCATCAGACACGTTAGCTACCCTGTATTTAAAAGCCCGGAAGCCTATGCATCCTATGTAAAATAAACTCTTTATTCAACTGCAAGTGTAGAAATGTTTTGTTTTTCTTTACTTTATGCAACAGTTAAGCATATCCAAAGTCTGGGCATGTGGGATTGAGAAACCCTTTGTGCAGACCACATGTTTGGGGGAAATGGCTGCTGCTGTGACTGGAGAAGCAGGTGAAGTGTAGAAAGAAAGGAGAGTGGCAATTGGCGGACATCTGACTGGGGGGGGGGCATCCACCATAAAAGCGCCTGTAGCCGCTGCTACCATTGACCAGTTTGTTGATTGGTTCCAGTGCAGCACCCCTCACATAAAGGTGAAGCCCGTCTGGCTGCCACAAAGCCGTGTGTAATGGTCACCTCTGTAAGGCTCATTTTGCCTGGAATGTAAAGTATTGTGTGTAACCTATTCCAGATGAGAGCTATATCACTGTGTGATATTTGGAAGGGGGGAAACTGTGTCTTGGGGAACAGGGATTGTTCCCATACAGTTAGTAAGGCAACCAGCACTGTCCTTTTGTGTTAGCATTTCTCTGCATGCAGACACAGTAATTCACTTAGCTAAGATGCATGCAGAGAAATGCCGGTTTGTGTCAGAGATCGGGAGCGGCTTAGTACCTTGAATATGGTGAGTGGGGAAGGGTTGTGATTCAGGTACGGAGAACTGGTTCTCGGCAGTGCATACCCTTTGTTTACCCGAGACGCTAAGGCACCTACCCAGCAGGATGTATGGGGCTGGCCAGGGAGCCATTGCCGGGTCTGAGCCCCATAGCACGATTTCCAATGGTCAGTTTGAATTTCTCGCTCGCCAGACGCTCACTCCAGGATGGGCGCCCTAAAGTCCTTAAGCCGGTCCCTTATATGATTGGTGCAGCCTGGCAAGCTCTTGTTCTCGGATTGGCTGCACCGTCACAATATGCCCTTTGATTGGCCGGTGGCCCCTGCTCCATGGAAACAATAGGCAACTGAGGGCTATGTAAGGGGAGCAGCCAATCAGAGTACCAGACACGTTTTGGAGTTGATCTGAGACGCGACTGGCTGGTTTTTCGAAAGTGCTATTGGACAAATAGCACAGAGAAGCAGGAGGAGGAGCTAAAGCAGGCCCCTGCACATAGTTCAGTCTATATTCTCCTCCAGGCCCAGTTGGTGAGTGTACATGGTGTGTTTTGTATGTTTGCAAGATATACATTTTTGTTTATTCAACTATTGTGTCCTGTATTGAAAGTTCTGGTCTCCCGTTACAGTTGTAATTTACCCTATAACAAATTTCATATGGCCGGGGTGTATCTATGTTAGTGGAACCTGATCAGAGTGCCAGGTCTGTCTGATCCTAGCGTGGAGGTGAACTAAGTGGTGTGCTCCGAGGCTGTGCTGGAGACACCTGAAACCGAACTGGGAGTCTAACCGAGTGGGACATTATAAGTGCTTCTGTGCCGAGTTGCCGGAGAAGCAGAGAGCAGGATTTTAAAGTGGAGAATTTGAAAGTTCTCTGCCACATATTGCACCAGAGAGGTCTCGAAGGTCCCTATCCCCTTACATAGATTACCTTGTGACCAATCACAGTGCAGATGTTGCACAGCAACCACCACTCCTGGCCCTGCGCTCTGGGCAGTGTGAATAGCCATAATCAGTGGTCATCAAATCACCCACAAATCTACTTGCCGGACCAAAAAAATCTACTCGCCACCTAGCCCTGCCCTAGTCTCGCCCCACCACTAGTCCCACCCCCAGGCCCGCTTTAAAAAATGTTTTGATTAAATTCCTAGTAAGAACAACATTCGTTGTTGACATAAGTTTATTTATTGTATTACATTATACTACAATTAGTCCTTGTTAAGTGTATGTGTGTATATGTGTGTTGTATGTGTGTGTATATCTGTATCTGTGTGTGTATGTATATGTCAGATTTAGAAAAAAAAGCCAGGTGTGAATGACTAGTTTCCTGCACCCTTTAAGCAGTGTCTGGACGTCCCCGCTTCACAATATCTAAAGCAGCAATCTCACCTGGAATCTTACCTGATCCGAAGTCTATCAATGTCCAGGTACCCTCATTCCCGCAATGTTATATGTTGGAGGGGAGGTGTTCCCTACCTGTCTTCTGGGTTAGGAGGGATTCCGATGTCTCCCGTGTGAAGCTTGAGTCATATCTGGAAGAAAGAAGTATAGGAGAGTGAGAGAGACAGAGAGACAGAGGGGACAGAGAGACTGAGAGAGACAGAGAGAACGAGGGGGCAGATAGAGAGACAGACAGAGGGGGCGAGAGAGAGGTCAAGAGAGAGAGAGAGACAGAGGGGGCGGGAGAGAGAGACAGAGGGGGCGGGAGAGAGAGACAGAGGGGGCGGGAGAGAGACAGGGGGCGGGAGTGAGAGAGAGGGGGCGAGAGAGAGACACACAGACACAGAGGGAAAGGGAGAGAGGGGGAGAGGGGGAAAGGGAGAGAGGGAAAGAGAGAGGAGGCGGCAGAGAGAGAGAGAGACAGAGGGGGAGACACAGAGAGAGACACAGAGAGAGATCCGCAGTCTTTCAATGTCCAGGTATAGGAGAGTGAGAGAGACAGAGAGACAGAGGGGGCAGAGAGACTGAGAGAGACAGAGGGGGCAGAGAGAGAGAGACAGACAGAGGGGGCGGGAGAGAGAGAGACAGACAGAGGGGGCGGGAGAGAGAGAGAGGGGGGGACGAGAGAGAGAGACAGAGAGAGATGCAGAGAGAGAGAGAGATGCAGAGAGAGAGAGAGATGCAGAGAGAGAGAGAGAGATGCAGAGAGAGAGAGAGAGAGACACACAGACAGAGAGAGAAAAACACAGACAGAGAGAGAGACACAGAGACAGAGAGACAGAGAGACAGAGAGACACAGAGACACAGAGACAGAGAGACAGAGAGACAGAGAGACAGAGAGACAGAGAGACAGAGACAGAGACAGAGACAGAGACAGAGACAGAGACAGAGACAGAGACAGAGACAGAGACAGAGAGAGAGAGGAGAGAGAGATAGAGAGACAGACATAGACAGACGAAGACATAGAACACAGAACACACAGAGAGAGAGAGAGATGCAAGAGAGAGAGAGAGAGAGAGACACACATCAAGAGACAGACGACAGAGACAGAAGAAGAGAAGACGAGACAGAGAGAAGAGCGACAAGAGAGAGCGAGAGACAGGAGAGAGAGAGACAGAGAGGACGAGAGAGAGACAGAGAGAGAGAGAGACGAGACACAGAAGAGAGAGCAGAGAAGACAAGAGAGAGACAGCAGAGAGAGACAGAGAGGAGACAGAGACGAGAGAGCAGAGACGAGAGCAGAGAGAGAGAGAAGACAGAGACAGAGACGAGAGAGAGAGAGAGAGGTAGAGCAAGAGAGAGAGAGGGAAGATGGGAGAGATAGTCGTAGAGAGAGAGCGTAGAGGTAATGTCTAGAAGAGAGAGAGAGAGAGCGGTCTAGAGTACGGTCTAATATAGAGAGATAGATCGTAGGGTCGTATAGGTATAGGTAGGAAGAGGCCAGGTAGAGCATACGGTTGTCCCTTTTAGGACGTAGTATATATGGAGATTGCCTGGTGCGCGTCATATTTTTCAATTCGTTTCTTCATATTTTGTTCATTTTCGTGATCAGATTTTTGCATTTGTTCTGCATTTTGCTCATTTTTTCTGCATCGAGGTGGGCAGGATGCGGCGACGGTGGGGGGCAGGGTGCGCAGAGGGGGCAGGGGCGCGCACAAAGAGGGGCGGGGGCAGGATGCGGCAGAGGCGGGGCCAGGGTGGCGGCAGATATGTGGCAGGGTTGCGGCAGAGGGCAGTGCGTGCATGACGAGGGGGGCAGGGAGCAGAACAAACATGATATAAACCTGGCAGTAAGAAATCTCTGCAAAATATTCCATCTAATAGCAAAAATATCAAACCTGAAAAAAAACTATCCCTAACAGACCAACAATAAATGACAAAATCAAAGAAAAATGGTTCGATAAGGAATGCAACACCCTTAGAAAAAGCCTGCAAACAATATCAAACCAAAAACACAGAGACCCAAACAATACAGAACTACGAATGAGGTACCACCAACACCTGAAGCACTACAGGCGCTCCCTAAGGAAGAAAAAACACAACCACATTGCCAAAAAATTAGAAAGAATTGGAGAAGCATTAGATGAAAATACTTTCTGGCAAAACCTGGGTAGACGGTGACCTTGATTCACCCCGAGTAGTAATGAGAGGTTGCGTTGCAAGGAGTAGTTGCAGAAGCCGCGCGAAGGAGGAGGATACATATTGGCGGGAAAGGAGCAGTCCCTTGACCCAGCAGCCCCACCGGGGAGGGTCAGGTGAGCGGTTTAGCCTATGGGCGGAGGAGTTGCCAGAGATATATAGCAGTGGTTGCGCGCACGTGGAGTTAGAGCATCGTGGAGAGACGAGGAGACGGAGACACGCGCTGGGAGGTTGTACCCCCCCAGGCGCAGTCAAGGTGCCCCGGCCCAGTTAGCCCTGAGTCACCGTAGAGACAAGCGGAGCTAGGGACACCCTTAGTAAGGGATTTACCCCCCCTAAAACTACGGCTGTGTTCGGGACTATCCTGTCGGGGAGAAGCGCCCCATATCACAGCGTGGAATCCCCAGAGACTCTTTTTGAAGAACCGTAGCAGTTCCGAGCACCGGAGTGCTCGGCAGGTATTTCATCAAGTGCACTAACTCTACCCTTTCAATCACCTAAGACCTAGTGGCTGCGCAGTCACCCATACACATACACACGGCCGTTGGAAGCGAGAGAACTGATTAACGTATTTGGACACGGGGTGGGAACACCCGGTGGTGGGATTGGGGGAAAGTTAGTGTTGGCTTCCGCCGAGGCGCAAGTTATTGTTGGCGTCCGCCGAGGCGCATAATTGTGGACGTCCTCCGTGGTGTGTTAAATGTTGTGTACCAGCGGATTGGAATGTCATGGCATGCAATGTATCGTAAGGTTGATTTATCAGTAAACAAGATTGGTTTTATAACATGGTCGTGTGAGAGAAATTCTTGTATAGAGGACCTGCGAAGACTAACTCCCCCTTTGGCAGGATCTGTCGCAGGTGGAGGCGCTGCACCGAACATATACATATATACATATATACATATATACATACACATACACATATATACATATATACATATATACATATATACACATACACACATACACATACACATACACATACACATACATACATCCCGGGCTCTCCGTAACAGCTTGCCAAGCGATAGGAAGCAGGGTTACACCTGGAAACATCTGGATACAAAGCAGAATAACAGACACCTGGCCATTCAGAATGGCATATTATGGAAAAACTACTTCAAGGACCTTTACCAAAAAATCCCAGAAGAAAACCTGACACAAGAACAAAAACAAATCTTCACCAAACAAACATCACTGGAGAACACTATAAAAGATAACCAAAACCCTCTGGACATACCAATCACAATCCAGGAAATAAAAGAAAAAAGAAAACTAATAAAAACCAAGAAAGCCAGCGGACCAGATGGCATTCTACAAGAGATGCTGAAGTATAGCAATCCATCTATACAAGAAGCAATACTGAAAATGTTCAACCTGGTCCTCACTACTGGCTACTTCCCTGAACTATGGAACGAAGGACTGATAACCCCTATGCACAAGAAAGGAGACATGCTGGACCCATCCAATTACAGAGGAATCCGTGTCAGCATCACCCTGGGGAAATTGTTCAACAGCATCTTGAACAGCAGAATCCTCACCTTCCTGACAGAGCAATGTACTGAGTAAGAGCCAGACAGGCTTCCTGCCAAACCACCGCACCACGGATCACATCTATACCCTACACAGCCTGATTAATAAGCATGTCCACAACACCAACAAGGGCAAAATCTTTGCTTGCTTTGTGGACTTCAAAAAAGCCTTTGACTCCATCTGGCAGCAGGCCTATTGCTGAAAATACTAGAGAGCGGAATAGGGGGGAGAACATACGACACAATCAAAAGTATGTACTCTGAAAACAAAGGCTGCGTGAAAGTTAATAACTAAAGGACAGACTTCTTCCATCAAGGCCGTGGAGTTAGACAGGGCTGCAGTCTGAGTCCCACACTTTTTAACATTTACATCAATGAGCTCACAGCAGCCCTAGTATCCTCCTCAGCACCTGGGCTCAACTTGGCTGGAACTGAGATTAAGTCTCTACTATACACAGACGGCCTGGTCCTGCTGTCTCCAACAGAACAAGGCCTCCAACAGAAACTGGCAATACTAGAAAAATTCAGCCAGACCTGGGCACTCTGTGAACCTAGAAAAAAACAGAATAATGGTATTCCAGAAAAAATATAAAAAACATCCAACCATATCGCAATTCACACTGGACGACAATGCACTGGAACAGACAGCGAGTTACACATACCTAGGTCTAACAATCAGCTCATCAGGGAAATTCAGCCTGGCCATAAATACACTGAAGGAGAAGGCCCGCAGAGCATTCTACACAATAGGGAAACAGATGTACCACCTCAAACCACCAATACGAATCTGGATGAAAATATTCAACAGCATCATCCCACCCATCCTTCTGTATGGCAGCGAGGTGTGGGGCCCTGTAACATTCCCAGACTCCACAAAATGGGATACCAGCCCAACAGAAATACTGCATCTGGAATTCTGCAAAACACCTTCTCCAAGTACACAGGAGTACATCAAACAATGCATGCCGGGCTGAGCTGGGCCGCTTTCCTCTACTGCTCACTGGACAGAAGAGAGCACTGACATGCTGGGCCCACCTAAACACCAGCCATCCACAGTCTTACTGCTACAGAGCAATGAGAAGCCAGGACCTCCTCACTAAACCCTGTGCCATCAAATAACTTGTCCTCTCACTCCAAGGACAAAACCCCACACAGATCAACAACCTGCCGAAAAAATCAACTCAATCGCCAACGAAATAAAGAAGCGGTATGTGACTAGGTGGGACAATGAAATCCAGCGCTCAAAGAAGCTGGAAACCTACCACAGCCTACAGAGAGAATAGAACGAAATCACCTTGTGCCGAGAGGGAAGATGAATCAGCGGGCACTATGGTGCAGTAAAAATCGATGAGGCTGGACTGTGCTACAAAAGAATCCTTTATTGAAACATGGATAAAAATTTAGAGGAGGGAAGAGAACCCCTGCACCTCTAACGCGTTTCACCCGCAATCGGGCTTTTTCAACTCTTTGAAAACTCTCAATTTTTATCCATGTTTCAATAAAGGATTCTTTTGTAGCACAGTCCAGCCTCATCGATTTTTACTGCACCGTAGTGCCCGCTGATTCATCTTCCCTCTCGGCACAAGGTGATTTCGTTCTGCTCTCATTCAGCTGGAGCACACAGACCCGGATATACACATGGACATATGTGAGTACTATCATGCTTTAAAGTGAGCTGCCCCACTACCATTACATTTGTTTTTTGTTCTTGGTGTACATCAGGTTTGGGGGGTTCCTAGGATATCCCCCATAAACTCTCTTTACCTTGCTTAACCGTGGTTCATACTGGGTTAATGCCTAAGCTCTAAGCAGCCATCAAGGACATTATGTGTTCCGGTTTGCAGTGATTAACACCTATTTTCTGTGCATTAATGGGTATATGCCTGTAACACTAGTTACTTTTGGGGTCCTAACCTCAACATCTTCTATCTACGAGAGAATACACTCTGGCACCCTACCTACTGAAGGTAAAAGACCCAAAGCAGAGACAGAACCTGGGCCATTACAGAATAATGCCCATACTAGAATAGAAAACAGCCGACACAGACACAACTGGAAGCCCCGGAGATGAGACTGTGCCAAAGATGTGAGCTAGAGAGGTAGAAGAAGAAACACACTTCCTGTTGCGTTGCACACAATACTATGAAATGAGGAGTGCCCACCTAGAGAAACTCACTGCCGTTATCCAGAACTTTAATAATATAGAGGAACCAAAAAATGCGATCCTCCTGGGAAAGATGAAACCACAGCAGAACTGGCTGCACACTGTCAGCACCTGCCACAGTCTGAGAGACTCCCTAACCCCCACACCCTGTGTGAAACTGTTCCCATATACTGTGCAACCATATAACCCTACCCCCTGTATTCAGTAATCACTGTCCCCCACCCCCTATTATTCACGCGAGGGCAAGACAGAGGGCGAGACGATTCGAGACTTCACTACACAACACCACACACCTCCCTCCCACAAACACACACAACCCATTACACACTCCACTCGTGGTAGCTTGGCATACTTCCTCCTCACACCAACCACACTCTCTCCGGCCACTTACACACCACACACCAAACCCCCCTACCGGGCGGTCCCCTCTCTAATTCCTCTTCTCCTCTTATCACGTGCGACAGGAATATACAGCAGTGACCGGGTATGCTCTATGTCTGAACCGCTCACGGGTGTATGCTCATCCCCTCTCCCCCCCCCCACCTCTTACCTGCCATGAAGGGAGAAAATCCAGCCTGGGGGGCTCCCCCGTCCGCCTCCCCGCTACACATGAACACGCACACGAGCAGCACTTCCCCAGCCACACGCGCGCGCTCCCAGACCATCCAGCTAAGCCACAATCTCCACCTCTCTCCGCCTCGGGTCCGGCAGTTGCTAGGAGATCCTTAGTGGGGAGGGCGTGCCTGTATGCGCCTGCGTTTGTGTGTGGTGTAGCGTCACTGCAGTGCCTCCAAGGGATGCTTCGGCTGGGCTATCCTTACGGCGTCCCGCGTTGCTAGGTGACCCGCTTGATCGTGTCCCAGCATCCTGAATGACACAGCACAGCAACGGCACTCTACAGGGGGTTAAATGCACTCCTCCTCCGGGCGAAGGGGGGTTGCATTTGTCGAACACTGCCATAATCAGGTGTGTGCATGGTCCCATCTCACTTCAAACACCTCTCCGGATTGGACAGCTGATTAAAGAGACAATGCTGAATGGCCTAGCCCGCCCCCTCTCCATGGTTTTGTATGAGAACCAAACCTATATAAGCCCAGAAGACTTCCAGAAATTCAGAGAAACTCTCGCGTCCGGTGGGCCCGTTTTGTTGACTGTTTTGAAGCAACATGCTCCAGCTGCTGGAGGTCCTCACCCAACCTTTCTTAGTTCCAGGCCTCACAGTCTGCAAGAATTAACCACAGGATAAGCAAGCTTAACGACATCATGAACTCTAGTAAGAGTTTGTTCTATGTTTTCCCCTTTTATTTCTTTGGGGCTAGGCCTGTACTATTACCTTTTCCTAATAAACTCGTCCCCCTAGGATCCCTAGAAATGGTGTGATCTGCATGCGGGTCATGAAATGCATATGCAAAAACACGTCCCCATCAAGCTCTGCAATATCCACAACGGGTGTCCGTCTCTCAACCGAGGTAATAAGGTTTATGTGCAATGCAGCAAGTAAGTGTGGCATAGATTTTCCATACCCGTGGTCACCAACTACGTTACAGATGCACATCATACACAGATACAGTTGTATTGAGGCATACTCACAGACATCATGCAATGCCGATTTGGCAACCATTGTTTCTCCTGGCTGGCGAGAGCTGCTGACCCCTATTTGTAGTAGCACGGTAGCCTGTACTGCTGTTGACTTCCACAATGGAGGTTGAGTATTGCCGGTAGACCGTGTAATCTTCAGCAGCACACTTCAATTATAAATGCCATTTACATAATGGTTTGTATTACATACAAGCTTCATTACCCTGTCAGAGAACGACAATACGTCCAAGGGTATGGACATTCCAAGAGCTTTGATCACAACTGTTATAATGCAGACAATACTTTTTGAACTCAGAACAGCTCAATATACTTCAACAAGTGGGGCGGTATCTTGGCACCAAAAGTCCCTATGGCCTATTATGGGACTGAACCAAAACAACATTGTAATTGTGCATTAGGTGAGACTTATATATGTTTGTTGAAGGCCTTCAGGAGACATACTTCCAATTATACCACATCCTGCTTATTATTGTAGTTTCTATGCACCTCCTATAGTTTTTTTTTTAGATTTCTGAGGCATGAAGAAGTGTGGTTACTTTGCAACATAATCCTACATTTCCTATAAGTATATGTAA
Organism: Ascaphus truei; assembly: GCA_036426205.1. NCBI lineage: Eukaryota > Metazoa > Chordata > Amphibia > Anura > Ascaphidae > Ascaphus > Ascaphus truei. The sequence continues at coordinate 51,438 of WSYH01000404.1, forward strand.
TGTAGCTCAAACTTTTAATAACTGCGCATTGTCCATAATTTACCACTCATTGTTTTAGCATAGCACAATTATCGCCAGTGTATATTCCTCTCCCCTGTGCCTTATTCATCTTGTTGTTGCTAATTTCCGATTATAAGACAATGATTAAAAGATGGGCCATGGGGATCATATTAATAAAGGTTAACCCATTGTCCCCTACCTATCTTAAGGATCCTCAGGGGTTAACCCAGTATCCCGAGAATAATGTGATTGGGTTTATGTACCTTCCCTGATTAAATGATTGTTTTGCTGCTGCCCATGTGTGCAGGGCTGGTAATCACTCAGCGAGCCTGCCACCCGAGATAGGGTCCTGCTATCATGAAATGGGTGGGGAAGTGCCCCAGCCATTGTTAGGAGTGGGAAGGAGCGCTGACTCAGGTCTGGGGAACAATTCTCACCAAGTGGCGCTATTGTTCAGTCCATATTCTGAGGCGCCTTCTCTGAGATATATTTGGTTGTCTTGGGAACCGTTGCTGGGTATAAGCCCCGTAGGTACAATTTCTATTTGTCAGTTTGAATTTTCCACACCTCTTCAAACCCACCTCTGTGGGGTGTCTTAGGGGCACAGTCCACGCTGTGTCCCGGATTGGCCGATCAGACGAGCCTCTGCTTGGTGATTAGTCGCACCCCGTCTTCCATGCTTTGCTATAAGACAGGTAAACCTATGTAAAGACAGAAAGTTACTACTCCCGCACTTCAATCATTGGGTATGCAATAAATGGGGAAATAAATATACAATAGTGAAACTAAATCTAAGACAAGTAGACTTTTTGGTTACATCCTTTGATCAATAATGCCAAGCTTGGTAACCAACTTCAAGGTAATCTCAATAGCAGGTCCCAATGCTAAATGCATATACATGTTCTGTTAAATAACCCTGTAAAGAGCTGCTGCCGATTTCTCATTACTATGCCATCCAGGTGTTGTGCTGGAGATAACCACAAGTGAGGCTGTAAGTGGAGGCGAGCAGGCGATTTGAACTTGCTATAGTGCAAATATCATCCCTGGATTACTGCGCTAACCCACAGCGGACGCGTGGAAGCCCCCGGGTTAGCCTTGGAAGCGGCGCTGGCACCTAGTTTGAGAAGGATTCCCTGTTTGGGTGTATTGTGCCCAAACTGTTGGTACGCTGTCTGTCGACCTCATTCAAAATGTGTGTGTGTGTGTGTGTTCCCGATGTTAGTGTCCTGGTCTCCTGTGACTGATATCATAACCTGAAAATATATTCACCTCCCCAGACCACTGTGAGATAGGGCCGGATCTTTTCCTGGGAGTGCGTCTTTTTCCCTCCTTGGGCTTTGCATGTACACTAGACCGTTGTGCATCTCGTTTCTCAAGGTTACGTTTCCTAGACAATGGAAAATTAAATAGAAACGTGTTATTGGGAGTTTTTTAAAACCCACATTTTGGAGTGGGGGGGAGGGGAGATATTTTGCACACCCGCAGTTTCCTATTTATGGTTGTGCTACCCCCAATGTTGCTGTGATTAAGGATAAACACTCCTATAAAATAAGAGTTTTTCTAAAAGGTTTGGAAATACATGTTATAGAAAAAAAAGGTAGCGCTAATAGAATAACCGGGATAAGCCCGCAGCCTGGGATATAAACTCCGACACCCACGGTCAGAATAACAGATGCAAAACATGTTATATCAATGGCGCTGGGCCCCAAGTAACACCAAATAAAGGATCACCAATATAAAGGATATAAAGCAGCCTGAAGGAAGTAGATGTCACTAGAGCCCTCCTCGTGTTGGCGTCAAATCATGTAGAAAAAATTAAAAAACAGTGTAATACAGTATATGACATAACACACAAATTGACACCACTAACAAACCTAAAACTACGTATGCTGAGATGCTGAGACAGACAAATGACTGAAAGTAAAAAAGGCATTTAATATAATAACTGATATTCAGTACAACTAAAACACACAATGTGGAAGTCCCATAGTGTCCTGTAGCTAGCTGAGATGCCTGCTTACCGGAGCCCGCTGGTACAGGCAGTGAAATATCGGAGAGTATCCCCTCGCATGCACCCGTGTAGCTCCTTGCCCGTCTCCTGGGGTTCCTGCACGTGTAATCGTCCGGCTTGCCGGGGAGTCGGTAGATGTGCATCTGTCTCAGTTCACAGTCACCAGTGGGCAACCAGCCGTCTAATCTCCTTTCCTTCCGTCCTCCGTAATGCTGACTTGCGCAAAGCGCTCGGCGTGGCAGGACATCCACCCGCCGTAACACCATCTCCATATGTGAGTACTATCATGCTTTAAAGTGAGCTGCCCCACTACCATTTGTTTATTTTGTTCTTGGTGTACATCAGAGGTTTGGGGGGCGGGAGATGAGACTGTGCCAAAGATGTGAGCTAGGAGAGGTAGAAGAAGAAACACACTTCCTGTTGCGTTGCACACAATACTATGAAATGAGGAGTGCCCACCTAGAGAAACTCACTGCCGTTATCCAGAACTTTAATAATATAGAGAACCAAAAAATAGCGATCCTCCTGGGAGAAGATGAAACCACAGCAGAACTGGCTGCACACTGTCAGCACCTGCCACAGGCTGAGAGACATCCACTAACCCCCACATCCCTGTGTGAAACTGTTACCCATATACTGTGCAACCATTATACCCTACCCCCTAGTATTCAAGTAATCACTGTCCCCCACCCCCTATTATTCACGCGAGGGCAAGACAGAGGGCGAGACAGATGGCGAGACTTCAACTTACACACACACACACACTCTCTCTCCCACAAACACACACACCCACTTACACACTCCACTCTGGTATGCTGCAACTCCCTCCTCACACACAACCACACTCTCTCTCTGCCACTTACACACACACAGACACCAAACCCCTCCCCTACACGAGAGCGAGTGTACGCCCTCTCAAATTCCTCTCTCTCCCTCTTATCAGCGGTGCCGACAGGAGATGAAATACAGCAGTGACCGGGTGGATGCTCTTATGTCTGAAGCCGGCTCACTGGAGTGGTATGCTGCATCTCCCTCTCCCCCCCCCCACACTCTTACCTGCCATGAGAGTGAGAAAATCCAGCCTGGGGGGCTCCCACCGTCCGCCTCGCCCGCGATACACATGGAAGCAGCAGCAACACGAGCAGCACTTCCTCCAGCCACACAGCGCCGCTCCGCAGACACATCCAGCTAAAGCCACAATCTCCAGGCCTCTCTCCGCCTCTGGTCCAGGCAGTTGCTAGGAGATCCTTAGTGGGGGAGGGCGTGCCTGTATGCGCCTGCGTTTGTGTGTGGTGTAGCGTCACTGCAGTGCCTCCAAGGGATGTCTTCGGCTGGGCTATCCTTACGGCGTCCCGCGTTGCTAGGTGACCCGCTTGATCGTGTCCCAGCATCCTGTAATGAGCCACAGCACAGCAACGGCACTCTACAGGGGGTTAAATGCACTCCTCCGGGCGAAGGGGGTTGCATTTGTCGAACACTGGCCATAATCATGTGTGTGCATGGTTGCGTGTCATGACAATGCATATGCAGAAAACACGTCCCCATCAAGCTTTTGCAATATCCACAACTGAGTGTCGTCTCTCAGACAGAGGTAAATAAGGTTTATGTGCAATGCAGCAAGTAAAGTGTGGCATAGATTTCCATATCCCAGTGGTCAGCCAACTACGTTACAGATGCACATCATACACAGATACAGTTGTATTGAGGCATACTCACAGACATCATGCAATGCCGATTTGGCAACCAATTGTTTCCTGGCTGGCGAGAGCCTCCCGGGTTAGCCTTGGAAGCGGCGCCTGGCACCTAGTTGAGAAAGGATTCCCTGTTTGGGTGTATTTGTGCCCAAACTGTGGGTAGCGCCGTCTGTCGACCTCATTCAAAATGTGTGTGTGTGTTCCCGATGTTAAGTGTCCTGGTCTCCTGTGACTGATATCATAACCTGAAAATAATATTCACCTCCCCAGGACCAGCTGTGAGATGAGGGCCGGATCTTTTCCTGGGAGTGCGTCTTTTTCTCTCCTGGGCTTTGCATGTACAGTAGACCGTTGGCATCTCGTTTCTCAAGGTTACGTTTCCTAGACAATGGAAAATTAAATAGAAACGTGTTATTGGGAGTTTTTAAAACCCACAATTTTGGAGTGGGGAGGGGGAGATATTTTGCACACCCGCAGTTTCCTATTTTATGGTTGTGCTACTCCCCAATGTTGCTGTGATTAAGGATAAACATCTCCTATAAAAATAAGAGTTTTCTAAAAGGTTTGAAATACGATGTTATAGAAAAAAAAAGGTAGCGCTAATAGAATAACCTGGTAATAGCCCGCAGCCTGGGATATAACTCCGACACCCACGGTCAGAAGAGACAGATGCAAAACATGTTATATCAATGGCGCTGGGCCCCAAGTAACACCAAATAAAGGATCACCAATATAAAGGATATAAAGCAGCTGAAGGAAGTAGATGTCCACTAGAGCCCTCCTCGTGTTGGCGGTCAAATCATGTAGAAAAAAATTAAAAAACAGTGTAATACAGTATATGACATAAACACACAATTGACACCACTAACAAACACTAAAACTAACGTATGCTGAGACAGACAAATGACTGAAAAGTAAAAAAGGCATTTAATATAATAACTGATAGTTCAGTACAACTTAAAACACACAATGTGAGAAGTCCCTATAGTATCCTGTAGCTAGCTGAAATGCCTGCTTACCGGAGCCCAGCTGGTAACAGGCAGTGAATAATCGGAGAGTATCCCCTCTCATGCGAAACCGGTATAGCTCCTGCCCGTCTCCTGGGTGTCTGCCACGTGTAATCGTCCGGCTGCCGGGGAGTCGGTAGATGTAGCAGCTGTCTCAGCTTCACAGGGGCAGAACCAGCCGTCTAATCTCCTTTCCTCCGTCCTCCGTAATGCTGACTTGCGCAGAAGCGCTCGGCGTGGCAGGACATCCACCGCCGTAACACCAGCTCCTCGCGGTGAAGGGGGGGGCTAATGGCGGCAAATTCAAAAGTGCTCCAGTGAAGGAGCTGCTCAGCTTGGCTAGCGGGGCTCAGATACGTTGCATAAAGCGCTCAGTGATAACAGGGACCACCCTACACGTTTCGGAAGACTACGCTTCCTTCCTCAGGGGTAAAAAAGTAGTGCCTCAGTCTCTGAATGTCTGCACATATATAGTCCCGATTTAAAGACACAGTGACAGTTTTAATAAAATGGACATGCGCACTAGTACCAATGAATGGTGTCTCAGCATACAAACAAAAACATATAAAACCACATGAAAGACAAAGAAAAATGTACACAACACTTATGCAATACATAGATCTGCTGATAAAATATCAAAATTCATGCTAACCTCCAACTATTGAATGGAAGAGGAGATCTAAATAGAGTGATACATCATACATGCTAATTAATTACATTAAGTGATCCATATTAACCCTTAAATCCATATCCATTAAAGGATATGCACTAAACATATACATGATAATATACATGAGAAAAAACAGTATATAGCCCATATGAAAACACAATATTGAATAAACAAGTGTAGGATGGACAGTATGCAGCAGGAACATCAACCCAAAAAAACACAAAAATGGAATACCAACTGTTCTAACATGAACAACACACACAGCATAGCCTATACCAAAATGTCCAGCGTCCAGTGCAATACCATCCATAACTCACAATATCCTAAAAATTATAATATTATAAAATGTGAAGAGACAGTGATAGAATAATTTTACTTACAAGTAGTCATGTGATATATAGAAAGAAAAAGTGTCCTAACACTAATAAATATAGAACTACATATACATGAACATATATACACGCGCACATACATGCATAAATACATGAACATGTACATGAATAAACATACGTGATAGAAATTAGCACCCAATATACTGAATTGTGATATAATGTGTAATGCAGACTCCTGCATAGTAAATGCCTTATATAATGAAATACTAAAATGTCATTTACTAATAAGAAAAGCCTTAAGGTCGAACTCGATGTTTAGGCCAAGTGGCATAAGCGTTTAATCTTTTTATATTTTGTTTGTATCTGCTTGGCAAAGCAATCTTTACTTACTGGAATATGTGGTAGATAGTAAAAGGGTACCAGGGTTAAGGGGGCTGAAGAGCGACGACCGCCTTCACACAGCACCAGCAACAGTGGCTCACACACTAAGGGCAACAGCCAACATGGAGAGCCGAAAAAGGGCTCTAAGTGGGACACAGACTATGTACCTAAATGTGTAAATTGTTATGAGAGGGGCCACACCGCAAAAGTCTGCCCACTAAATGCTGAACCAATGCAATGCAACAGCGTTGAACCTTATTCGCTATGGTCCCAATGTATGGGCCCTAGCCCAGTGGACCCCTTGAATAACAATCTGTGGGCATTTGTAAAGGTAAATGGTAAGAGGGTTCGGGCACTACTTGACTCTGGGAGTATGGTTACACTAGTGTCCGAATACCTGTTGCCCATTGGGAAAAAACAGGTAAACTGTTCACAAAGAGTGGCAATATGTTGTATACATGGGGATAATCACGAATATTCCACTGTTGATGTTCTTATTGAAACACAGTTTGGTTCTTTAGATTTCAAAGTGGGTATAGTAGCCAAATTGGCACATGATGTGTTAATAGGGACCGACTTTCCCCATTTTCTAAAAATGTGGTCCTCCTCTCAGAATAGCGCCCAGAGTTCAATAGCGGACCATAAAGAAGAAATAGAAGAAACAAATCCTTTCCCTTTTTCAGAAATGGAGGTTGACGAGAGCCCAAATAAAAAGGGGAAAGAGGAAGAGTGCTGTAAAATCCCCTTTCCCATGGCCACCTTCGTAGGGAATACCCCAAATCAAGATGTTGAACAGGCGCTTACCACCCCAGAACAGGATAAGACCTTCGCTGACCTAGAGGTCAGTCCTGGGGGTTTTAAGAAAGCCCAGTGGGAAGACCCCACATTAGCGGAAGCAAGGGGGAATATACGGGACCAGAATAGTACTCCAGGCCAACCATATAGGTCACTTGCCTACCCCTACTTCGAGGTAGTGAATGACCTAGTATATCGGGTTGATAAAAGGAAATCAATTATAACTAAACAATTGTTGGTACCACGGACATTCCGTAATGTAGTATTACACCTCGCACATAGTCACCCATGGGGGGGACACCTAGGGGTGGAAAAGACAAAAGAAAAGGTTCTCCGAAGCTTCTATTGGCCTGGGGTTCTGGCAGAAATGACAAATTATTGCTCCTCATGCCCAGAATGTCAGATCACCGCCCCGTTCAAAGCGTATCGTAGCCCATTGGTACCCCTTCCCATAATAGATGTACCATTTGACCGGATTGCTATGGATCTAGTAGGACCCCTAATAAAGTCTGCATGGGGACATCAGCATATATTGGTAATATTGGGAAAAAGGAGACCAAAAGCGCACCAGCACAAACGGAGCAGGAAGGACCCAAAACGAAAAATAATTAAAAGGGCACTTTAATGTGATAAAAGACCCATCCAACGTGTTTCGAACGTCACATCGTTCTTTTTCAAGGTATTTGCATATTTTTCAGGGGAACCTGCCAATGAGACTGATGGTAAGTGGGTTGCACCATATACCACCTGTCTTCAGGAGGATAGTACCCATATTATTACACATTAGGTACTATATCAATTGTTAGTACCCTGGTTTAGTGGTTTGGCTTATTTTTGTTATTATACCTGCATTTGAGCGCTTCAGCTATTTTCCACATCTATATTGGTAATATTAGATTATTTCACCCGATATCCGGTGGCAGTTCCCCTACGTAGCATCTCTGCTAAAAACATAGCAAAAGAGTTAATTGTTCTGTTTACCAGGGTCAGAATTCCTAAAGAGATCTTAACTGACCAGGGTACACCATTTATGTCCCAAGTAACAAAAGAGTTATGTAAACTCCTAAAAATCAAGCATCTCAGAACCTCAGTCTATCATCCACAAACAGATGGTTTAGTGGAACGGTTCAATAAAACCTTACAGATCAAGTTACGCCGGGCGGTCGATAAGGATGGGAAAAACTGGGATTGTTTGTTACCATACCTGTTATTTGCTATTAGAGAGGATCCCCAATCATCCACAGGCTTCTCCCCATTTGAACTATTGTATGGCCGACACCCAAGGGGCTTACTGGATATAGCCAAAGAGACTTGGGAACACGAGGTTACCCCATACAGAAGTGTAATAGAGCATTTTGCCCAGATGCAGGACCGCATAGCTGCAGTCCTACCTATAGTGAGGGAACACATGGAAAAAGCTCAAGAGGCCCAGAGGAATATGTATAATAAGGGTGCTAGGGTCAGAATTTTTTTCCAGGCGATAGGGTACTAGTTCTGCTTCCCATCGTATAGAGTAAATTCCTTGCTAAGTGGCATGGGCCATATGAGGTCTTGGAAAGAGTGGGAGAAGTAAATTATAAGGTGAGACAGCCAGGTAGGAGGAAACCTGACCAAATTTACCATATAAACCTACTTAAGCCCTGGAAAGATAGAGAGGTCTTGTTAACCCTAGTACCCCCAGGTCTATCAGAGAATCGAGAAACTGACCCAGAGGTTAGCATAGCTGAAACCCTGTCCGTTCATCAGAAACGAGAGGTCCAGAATTTAGTGAGAAGAAACAAAGAAGTCTTCTCTACACAACCAGGTAGAACTTGCGTAATTGAACATGACCCACTCTCTGAACCGGGGGTCCGAGTTAACCTTAAACCATACCAAATCCCAGAGGCCAAAAGAGAGGCTATAAGTTTAGAGGTTAAAAAAATGCTAAAACTAGGCGCAATTGAGGAATCCAAAAGTGGGTGGAATAGTCCTATAGTTTTAGTCCCAAAACCAGACGGTACAACAAGGTTTTGCTATGACTACCATAAACTAAACGCTGTGTCAAAATTTGATACTTATCCTATGCCCAGGGTTGATGAACTGGTAGAGAGACTGGGCAAAGCCCGATATCTCACGACCCTAGACCTAACAAAAGGGTACTGGCAGGTTCCCCTCACAGAAAGGGCAAAAGAAAAGACAGCCTTCTCAACCCCAGACGGCCTCTTTCAGTATAGGGTGCTGCCTTTTGGCTTACATGGAACTCCCGCCACATTCCAAAGAATGATGGATACAATTTTAAAACCACATGCTCGGTATGCTGCCGCCTACCTGGATGATGTGGTAATCCATAGTGAAGATTGGCAATCCCACCTTCCAAAGGTCCAAGCTGTGCTTGACGCAGTTCGGTCTGCTGGACTAACTGCTAACCCCGCTAAATGCACTATTGGTCTGGAGGAGGCCAAGTATCTGGGGTATTCTATTGGCAGAGGTTTACTCAAACCCCAAACACTCAAAGTAGAGGCGATACAAAATTGGCCAAGGCCAGTTACAAAAAAACCAGTAAGGACCTTTTTGGGATTAATTGGTTACTATAGAAGGTTTATTCCCAATTTTGCAACTAAGGCAACCCCACTAACCGACATCACAAAAGCAAGAGGGCCGCTAATGGTAAAGTGGTCCCCCGAAACCGAACAGGCCTTTAGAAGCCTGAAAGAAGCTCTCTGTGCCCAACCAGTGTTGGTCACACCTGACTTCTCTAAAGAGTTTTTAGTCCAAATCGACACATCTGAGGTAGGGCTGGGGGCTGTACTCTCCCAGGAGTCTCAAGGTGAGGATCACCCCATCCTTTATTTAAGTAGGAAACTAAATCCCCAGGAGAAAAATTACTCCATAGTCGAGAAAGAGTGTCTCGCAATAAAGTGGGCTGTAGAGATGCTCAAATACTATCTGTTGGGGAGAAAATTCCGGTTGGTCACAGATCATGAACCCCTCACCTGGATGTGTCAAAACAGAGAGAAGAATGCTAGAGTGACCAGGTGGTTCCTAAGCCTACAACCCTTTAAATTTTTTGTGGAACACAGGTCAGGGCACAAACATAGCAATGCCGATGGGTTGTCAAGGATGCACTCCCTAATATCCATGGTAGCTCATCCCTCAAGGTCTGAGCTGGGGGGGAGGATATGTGACAGAAACCAGGGTATGGTGATAAATTCCATATATAGGGCTCCCAGGATACTGAACAGTTTCTATACTGTTTAGGCTGGAAAGTGCAGCCTCGGAATGTATGCACTCAATCCCACAGTTTGGCAAGTGCTGGAACTGAGGGGTGAGGGATCCAGACCAGAGTTTGTCTGCTGCCTGATTTCTGTCACCAGTCCTGCTAGTTAGAGATCAAGTATTCAAGGCTGATTTCCTGGTTCCTCTCCCCTCTCCCCAAGAGCCTGGAGGCAGGAAGGCTGCTGGAAGCAGAGAGGGGAAATGCCTCTCACCAAACAGATTAAATCATGCTGTTCCTTTTGTCTAAGACTGCAAAGTTCCTTATTTTTGTTGTTGGAACTTGATAAGCCAGTCCAACCTCAGTCAGGAAAAACCTTAGTTACGTTATTGCTCAGACGAGCAGGGCTTTTGTTTGCTTATGTATTATTTTGAATTCTGTGTGGCAATCTCAGTGCCTGGGACTGAATAAACCAGGCAATAGCCTGTTTAAAGGAACAGCACATTACGCCTCATCATTTAACCTACCCTAAAAGACCGTGTTCTAACAGTCCCGGACAGACGGCGGAGCCCCGGAGTAAGCCGTTTGTCACAAATATATATATATATATATCAAACATACAGGATATATTTTCCTCTATGAGATGGGCGGGGATGGCTACATACAGTATTTTGTCCACAATCACTAAGAGAGCCACCAAAGATCAGTACATAGCAGTAACTGAAGAAGTAGTTACGTATAGATAGAAAGATGACTTTTTCCTTTGACATTATATTGCTGCCTGTATAAATCTAGGTTATGCGAATATACAATGTATTCCAGTACTAATATCTTATTGTCTAGCCAAATGTCACGGGAGCCCAGCACTTTTAACACCTTCTATACCTTTCAGGGATCAATCAATAGGCAAAACAAGATAGTGGAATAAAATGGGGTTTATTTGAGTGAAACTCGCGGACAAAAATGAATTAAAAAAATACAGAAGAAATACACACTTACTAGGGGTCTGGGGTCGAAAACTAACCTCAAATACGTGCAGGGCGCCTGCTTTGAAAGGCTTACTCTGACTGAGATGTCCTCCCTGGCTTCCTGGTACTCTTTTCAGGTAGAATACCAAACCGTGACTGCCACCTTCTATTTTCAGAACTTGGTCCCAGCGTCTGACTTAGGGGCCTATGCAGAGAGCTCCGATAAATCAGTTCTCGCCAGGTTCCCGCCAAAAGTGCTTCTAGCTATTCAGAAAGCTGCGTTAACCTGGTGAAAATAATCAAATTCGCCTTTTTTTGGCGTACAAAAAAATCCTCCAAACCTTTGGCGAGAAGCCCTTTTATGCAGCGCATCGCCAGTTTCTCAAACTCGTGCGATTCTAGGAGCCCTGATCAGCTTCTCGCTGCTGTTTGGGGCTCTAGAATGGCGAATTTACTTCCAAATTGCCCCGCCACAAAAAGTTGTAAATAAACTGGGGATGAGCGGATCCGCCAATACTGCACTTAGTAAAAATGTGGAATTCATTACCCATGGAGACTGTGATGGCAGATTCAATATATTTGTTCAAAAACAGGTTGACATCTTTTAAGATAGGAAAGGTATGTATACCAAATAAGTATACTTGGGAAGGATGTTGATCCAAGGATTCATCCGATTGCCAATTCTTGGAGTCAGGAAGGAATTTATTTTTCCCCTTATGAGTTATCATTGGATTATATGACTTTGGGTTTTCTTTGTTGCCTTCCTGTGGATCAATAAGTAAGTATAAATATAGGATAAAGTATCTGTTGTCTAAATTTAGCATAGGTTAAACTTGATGGACGTACGTCTTTTTTCAACCTCATCTACTATTTAACTATGTAACTATGTAAAAGGAGTAAAGGGAAAATGATCTAACTTGGATGTCAGAGATTAGAAGAGCAGAGTAGGAGGGCAATTGGGGCAAGAAGAACAAGGACAAAGCAGTTTCCACCAAAAAGTCATCATTTTTATTATTTTGTTTTGTCAAGACCATTTATTAAAATATTGAAGAAAGAGAAGGAGCAGAAGAAAAGTTCCACTGGTAACATGCAGTGCATGGTGTTCATTCTATTTACATGGAAAAAAAATAGAAAGCTTTTTCCTGATTTTTTCAAAATCTCCTAAACCAATAGAAAATGACACTATCTTTAGTTTAAAGAATTAATAAGTGTCTGGTCTTTTACACAAAACCCTCTTAATTATTGTGTAGGGACAAAGGAACATATACTGCTGCGGCCCCTTTTATTCTAAAACATCACCGCATTTTTCCTGGATTTTGTTTTGAATGCGACGCACTTCACCAGGTGCATACCGCATTCATGTTGCGTTCTCAGCCGCGGGTCGTGCGCGGTTGATGCGCGGTTCATGCGTTTATTTAGAATGGTTTGGATTTAATAGGTTGCAAACCTTCGCGTGTCCGCCAGATGGCAGATATTCATGAATTGTAATGCGCATGCGCTTCAGTAATGTGTCGACTTGCAAGTGTTTCGTTTAAAAAAGATACCACAATGTGCTATTGTAAATTGGCCTTGGGACTGAAGGAAGAGGTTGCAAAAATGTATCAATTTAGGCTTTTCATATTAAAGAAAGACAAAGACCAGTTTCGGTTACAGTATTCTCCTGAGACCCGCCACCCGCCATGAATGTCCAAGTGCAGCCCGTTTTCCAAAACCCATCAGAACGTATGCATATTTAATATGGGCCGCGATTAATGCAACAGATGATAAGATGGCAACATTTGTTCAAATTTATCAGTATTTTATCGAAAACTATGACTTTTACAAATTTTCGCCAGCTGCTCATGTGTGGAAGCGTGCAATAAGGAAAAGGTTATGTAGCGATCCATGTTTTTATCGTATTGATCCCGAATTTATTGGAGGGTTTGGTGTGTATCACCGGCTTTTTCCTGTATCTATGATTATGCAGACGGCAAAAGGCGAAAGGTCGTGTTAAAACCAACTAAGAAATGACAGTCGCTGGCAAGCAATGCGCCAGCACCAGCACCGGCTTCCAATAACGGTCCGACCGTCAGTGACAACCCTTGCTGTCTGTCCAATCACGGATACCTGCAGCCTGAGCCGGATTTTGCGTGCAGTTTCGATGAAGCTTGCATGTACCTAAGCGATTTCTAGCCTCATCAGCTGACTACAGGTGTCGTAGTCCCGCTGCCAACTGTCAACGTGTATGATCAAGAATACGGGACTGGCAGTGGCCCGGCGCCGGCACCAGCTGATTGGGAAATTCTATGGTGAGTAATGTTGCCATATTTTTTTATTTTGAAAATATCAATATCGGTGCGATTCAAAAGTCAAGCGATTCTCCTGTAAGCAATATCATTGGCTGAGCGGCTTCTACAGTAGATACTGCACAATTGGTGAAAAGCTAGGCACATGCGCATTGGAACCTTCTTGAAACGCATATGCGTGTCATCACATCGACGTTAGGCGCATGCGCATGTGAACAGGAGACTCCCCCCAAGAAAATTATTGGTGGGACTGACTGGGAACTTCTTTAGGGGACTGACCATTACAGTAAAAGTTTTCTTTTTGTTTTTCTTCAGAAAAGAAAACGATCAGCAAATGGAGGTTTTTCGATGGATAATATCGCTTTGTGTAACAATGCCTGCACATTGCTGAATCGGATTTTAAAAACAATGTACCGGAGTCTAGAGTTTAGTGGCCGTTGTTATTGATTAGGATAGAATACCTGAAACAGTATGCTGATGTTTTCAGACCGTACAGTATACAATAAAGTACTTTTTTTTTATAACTGTGTAATAACCCGAAAAAATAAAAAGTATGCATTTATTGTACATGTATTACAGTATGTGTCTTCTATATAGTACCAGTACATACTGTACAGTACAGTATGTGTCTTCTATTTTTTTAATACTCTTGTGAAGTGCAGTACTGAGCATGCCTACAGTATACAGTACAGTATGCCTGGACAGTAGTGTACATTCTAGAAACACTGTATTTTGTTACAGTATCAAATGAGCCAATGGAACAATTTAAAACAAATCAACATGTTCTTTTATTGGTGGAGTAAGTACAAAAACATTTATTTACAAAAACCTTTATGTATCCCTCTTATGTTTGTATATTCTGATCTTGTTTGGAATAAGCTTGGTGACAAATGTGACGCTAGTAGTTTTAAATAAAGTTTTTTATATTTTTCCAAGCGTTGGTTGTGTGGAGTGCTGTGACCACGGTTACCATTTCCTCCTCCTCACACGTCATATCCGGATAGGAGCACGCCGACACCACGAGGAGCAGTGATGGCCACCGGACATCTTATAGCGGATTGCAGAGCGGGTGTCGTGAGTACATAACGTTTACATGCAGATATTTTTATCAGGCAGAGGTGAGGCTATTTGGCACCGGACTGTGACTTCCCTTGGGGTTGTCTTCTTTGAAGAGGCCTCCGCTATTTCTAACGGATTAACCAGCCCACTGCCTGTACTATCACTGCTTTTCCTCACAAGAACCTGTAAGGCTTATATATAAGTGTTGTCAGCTCCAAGATCTATGGGATGATTGCAGATTCAACAGTGTCTGTGGTTTGGAGACTCGGTACTTAACGGGTTATACCCAATTGCTGCTTGTAACTATTTTGCACCTGAGTGCTCACCACAGATTTTTTTCCTTTAAGACTAGAGCATATTATGGACTATTGAAAGTTTACATCAATTAAAGACTATTATGTTTTGGAGTTCTACATGTGTGATGTGGATCTGCACCTCCTATATTTGTCACAACCAACGCATAGGCTAAATATTTTTATGTAGGTTTATAGTATTTTCTTATATTATATTTTTTGGAACAACAATATATATTTTTGAGTTTTTTCTAATTTTTTTGAGTTTTATTAGTAACTCTTTTTTCATAAAATATAGAAGTAATTTTGCAATTTTTTGAAATGGATGATGTGGACACTGAAACTGATTGTACTGATGGAAAAACATATGTGGATGTGTGTGGAGACAACACAAAAAGGTCCAAAAAGGCAGCACATTTATTCAATGAAAATACCGAAGTGATTTGTGATGAACCTTCTGATCTCACCCATTACTTTGTGAAACTGGAAAAGCTGTTAGTGATGAACATTAGGTTATGTGGGATATTACGTCTTAAACAACTATATCAGATGTTAGGATCCAAGAGGCTTGAGAATTAAAAAGACACCCACATTTGGCTTTATCAACACGCAATTTGAACATGAGTGGACAAAGGCCCTTGACCAATGCTCATTAACATTAATGGAGCTAATAATTCAGCAAAAGACCAAAGAGAAAGAAGCATTAATGTCAGATATTAATATACTTAGGACCAATTTGAAACCATTTGCTAAGATGGAACAATTTATAAAAAATGATAAAACATTGCTATCCAACATAAGACATTGAAGACGCAATAAGCGATAAAAACATGAGAAGTTTGAGAGAGACCGTACGGACTACATCAAGGACAGGTGTATTGTTGGCAGAAACCCCAATTTAAGGACAGTACAGGAGCCAATACATCTAGGGTTTCTAAATCATTTTCAAAGGGGTGGGCGAATAATACACCCAATAAATCTATTTTGAAGAGCAAACCTATGGAGGCCTCTAGCATGGACTCAGATGCTTCTGATTATGAGGCTAGATCACACTCGGTCTCTTTTGAAGGCTCTACTGACGGTATAAAGATAATCATGGGAGAACAAGGAGTGACAGTAGATCTTCTATCACGTCTCCGCTGTTAGACCAAAATCAACAAACCAGCTTCTTCCTCCTCTTCTTCTTTTTTACCGGCAGGAACAAGGCAGCAAAAGGAACCAGACGCTCAAGGAGGAAACGAGAAGCGAAGGAAGGACAAAAGGAAGAAGTTATGTAGACAGGTTATTGATAATAATAACGTGATTAATCTTTCAGTGTGTGACCTTACCTTTGAACAATTATCTCTTTTGAATAAAGGTCTGGGGTTTGCCCCGGTCCAGGACTTCCAGCTATTTCAAACTGTCATTGATCTCCAGATTTACTCGTAAATTAACATTGAAAAAAAAATTCTACCTGGAGTCCATTTGAGGTCACTGATGCTACAGGATTTGGAAGTCAGGTACCTGTGTGTACTGATAATGATGATCTAATGAGATGGGTAATATGTTTAACTTTAATTTTCAGAAACATGTATGTTGTCTGACATGGAAGGATTGTTGGAACAACAAGGGGAAAATTTGAATATGTTTTCTCAGTCCTTCTTTGGTAATCATAATTCAGGCCTAAAAAGGAAATCTAGATTCTGCCCCAATTACAACAGGGGGCCCTTTATTACCACTTTTGAGGGTCTAGTGGAAAGGGACTTGAGGCTATTAGCTCCAAGGTTTCTCAAATCCTCCATTCAGGCAAAAAACCTGACGTATATTGAATATCAACAATTAGAACAACTTAAGTCTAGAAGAGACATCATGTTTCGTAATGCGGACAAGGGTGGGGCTTTGGTAGTTCTGTCAACTGTACAATACAAGTTAAACCAAGTGATTTAGAAGGCGCTGAGACACAGTATAGTGAATACACCAATAATATGTAGAGTGTTCAAAAAAGTTCTCAACCTTCACAGGAAGTTTGTACGAATTCCCTCTTAGCAATAGTAGATATCCAAAATGTGAAGGGAGCGATTTTCAGGAACACCCCAAAAAGAACACAATAATAGTGTAATAAAATCACACATGATGACTTATTAAAATCTTGGCTCGTATGAATCTTCTACTTACAAGAAGTAAGTGAAGAGTCAGCGTTTAGCAGGATAGAAGAATCAGCAGTGATCAGGAAAGCAGGATTGAATATGTTCTTGTTCAGAGTTGTGGTCATGTAAGAAATATCAAAGGAAGACCATAGTATGGACCAATTGGCACAGGTTTATAAGAATAAAAACATAAAAAGTACATAGGAACGAAGTGACAACTGGGGATACGCCTGGTACATTTTGATAGGGACTGTTAAGGTTGGTAAGGGGGAGCAGTGATGGTGAAGCTCTCTCGAGTCGTCTTACTCGTGCCATAGGTATCTTGCGGCGTGAAGGCTGGTCTTCGTGTCAGCCTCCTCGTCTTCCGTGATCGCTGATCATCCTTCCTAGAGACTGCTTCGGTACAGCAGACAGGACGATTATGCATGGGCGAAAGACTCTCAGCCAGACTGAGCAGATTCCATGCATGTACGGCTTAGCTCTACGCGTTGCTGATCTCACAGTCAGCTTCTCAGGAGCAATATGGCAACCCCCATGGGTCTAGCTTAGTAGTATGTGCAATTAGCAATTAATTGGCGAATTAATCACAGGTTCTCTCTTAAGGAGTACATAACCATGTGGTTCAAAATCAGACAAACATTTAAGATTTTATTCAAAAAAATATATATATAAAAGATGTTATTAGCAATCTATAATATGATATAATATAATAAGAAACTTTATGTTAAAAAACGTAACTAAAAAGCTTAAAAACTTAAAACAGATAAGCAGATACTCGATGTGTGATATCATAAGAGATGGGAGAGAGGAGACAAAAAGGAGGCATTAGTATCTATTCATGGAGTCATATAATTAAATCTGATCAAAGGAAAGGTGTGATCTCAAAGTCTGCATTGAGTCCGTTAGGTGTTAGAGTATTTAATCTGTGGATCCAATACATCTCACGTTAATTTAGATCACTATCTCGGCTACGACCTCTCCAATATTGGATTACATTTTCAATGGGGGAAAATTAGACCTTTGGTGTTTGAATTATGACAGAGAGCAAAATGCTTTGAAACGCTGTGTGTCATTATGCCCCGTCTAATATGCTGAGATGCTCAATATTCGTTTTTTTTATAGCTCTCTTTGTTTTCTCCCCACATATTGGAGCCCGCAGGGCATTCTAATAAGTAGATTACGTATTCCGTATTGCAGTTCATATATTCCTTGATCTTAAAAATTTCATTTTTATTATTTGATCTGAAATTTTTCTTATCAGTTTGCTTGTGCTCACAGGCTTTGCAGTTTGAGCATCCATAAAAGCCCCTTTAAAATCATATCTAAAAGATAGTACCGATGTTCTCCAAATTCTAGAGAGTATTATCTGGAAAGAGGAATATATTATGGCGACTATCGACGTTTCTTCCCTTTACACCTCTATCAAACACGATTTAGGTTGTGAAGCTGTCAAACATTTTCTGAATCAAGACTCCAATCTTCACAACACACAAATAGATTTTATTTTGGATAGTATTTCGTTTATACTCAATAAAAATTACTTTTGGTTTGAAAATACTTTTTATATTCAGAAATGTGGCCACCCCTGGTCGAGGTTCGCCCCCAGCTATGCCAATCTCTTTATGGGATTGTGGGAAGAGCATCACATCTGGCATGGTGATAGTCTGGGGTCGGACCTTGTTCTATGGTGGCTCTCATTGATGACATCATTATTATTTGTCAGGTGACGAACAAAGTCTGAAGTTATTTTTGGAAAATATGAATGTTAATAACTATAACCTAAATTTACTTCTACTGTAAGCAAAACTTCATTGAATTTTTTGGATCTTAATATCTATGTCCAGGATGGAAAACTAAAAACAAGATCTTTTTTCAAGGACGTGGCTAGTAATAAATACATTCTAGTTCCAGCTGCCATCATCCATTATGGATGGACAATGTTCCATTTAATCAATACGAAGAATGCGAAAAAAACTGTACAGATGAAAATTTTTGAACAACAATGCGAGATATTAAAAACACGCTTTACTCAAAAGGATTATAGTGTAGAAGTTTAGACACAGCTTTCGAAAAGGCAAAGTTCTAGATAGGAAAACTCTAATAAAGAATAAAACAACAACAATAAAAATACAACAAATAATTTTGATACAGCCTTTATGACATCGTTTAATAGAGAAGCAAACAATATTGGTAAAATAATTCGGAAACATTGGCATGTATTACTAAATGATCCGATATTAAAGAATGAAATCCCAAAAAATCCAAAAATAATCTTCAAAAATCAAAGAATTTGAAAAATATTATTGCACCCAGTGCTCTCAAAAAGTAGAAAATAAAGACAAGGGTGGTTTCAAAAATTAGAGGGCTTTTATGGATGCTCAACCTGCAAAGCCTGTGAGCACACAAACTGATAAGAAAATTTCAGATCAAATATAAAAATGAAATTTTTAAGATCAAGGAATATATGAACTGCAATACGGAATACGGAATCTACTATTAGAATGCCCATGCGGGCTCCAATATGTGGGGAAAACAAAGAGAGCTATAAAAAAACAAATTATTGAGCATCTCAGCAATATTAGACGGGGCATAATGACACACAGCGTTTCAAAGCATTTTGCTCTCTGTCATAATTCAAACCCCAAGGTCTAATTTTCACCCCCATTGAAAATGTAATCCAACATTGGAGAGGTCGTAGCCGAGATAGTGATCTAAGTAACGTGAGATGTATTGGATCCAAGATTAAATACTCTAACACCTAACGGACTCAATGCAGACTTTGAGATCACACCTTTCCTTTGATCAGCTTTTCCATTGTCACCCCTAGTTTACTCGCCACTTTTTCTATCTCTGTTTCACTGATAATAGCATTTATGCATATATGACTCCATGAATAGATACTATGCCTCCTTTTGTCTCCTCTCTCCCACTCTTATGTATCACATCACGAGTATCTGCTTATCTGTTTTAAGTTTTCTAAGCTTTAGTTACGTTTAACATAAAGTTTTCTATTATTATATTATCTCATATTATAATTGCTTAATAACATCTTTTTATATATATATTTTTTGAATAAAATCTTAAATGTTTGTCTGATTTTGATCCACATGGTTATGTACTCCTTTAAGAGAGAACCTGTGATTAATTCGCCAATTAATTGCTAATTGCACATACTACATAAGCTATAGACCCATGGGGGTTGATATATTGCTCCTGAGGAAGCTGACTGTGAGATCGCGAAACGCGTAGACTAAGCCTGAACACTGCATGCGACCGTTCCTGCTCAAAATTGTGGCTGAAGATCCTTTCGTGCCGCCTTACCATCCGCATACCACTCGTTCCTGTCCTCTGCTGTACCGGAAGCAGTCCATCTCAGAAGGATGTGACGTCAGACGCCGGTTACCACGGACAGACCGAGGAGGCTTTACACAGAAAGACCAGACTCTCACCACGCCGCAAAAGATACCTTTATGTGTCTACATTTGATGTACATATTGTGAGTACATTTCTTATGTTTTTTATTCTTATAAACCTGTGCCAATTGGTCCATACTATGGTCTTCCTTTGATATTTCTTACATGACCACAACTCTGAACAAGAACATATTCAATCCTGCTTTCCTGATCACTACTGATTCTTCATTATCCTGCTAAACGCTGACTCTTCACTTACTTCTGTAAGTAGAAGATTCATACGAGCCAGATTTTAATAAGTCATCATTATGTGATTTTATTACACTATTATTGTGTTTCTTTTTTGGGGTGTTCCTGAAAATCGCTCCCTTCACATTTTGGATATCAACTGTACAATACACAGGAGGCTCTGAGGCAGTTGAATGATGCTACTCATTACAAACCCCTTACACGGGATCCTACTATCAATTTTTCCTTACAACTTGATGAACTGATTGATTTTGGAAAAATTCTATTTGTAATAGATAAAAAGGAAGTAGATTATTTGAGCTGTCCACATCCCGTGATTCCGGTATTCCACCATCTTCCAAAGATCCATAAGTCACTGGTCGACCCTCCTGGCCGACCTATAGTGGCTAGTATTGGATCTTTGGGAGATGGGTATCGCGGTATGTGGACAGCTATCTCAAACCATTAGTGTTCCAACTACCATCATTTATAAGGATTCAGCGGATGTCATGGTCGATCTAGGGGACGTGGTCTGGAATCACATTATAGATGGGTCACATTAGACGTGGTTTCTTTATATTCTATTATACAGCATGAACATGGGTTATTAGCGGTGAATCACTTTCTTAATAAGTCACAATTATCCACTTCACTTTGCACTTTTCTTTTAGAATCTATCACTTTCTTACTCACTCATAATTATTTTCTATTTGATTCACGATTTTACTTATAATTATTAGGCACAGCAATGGGCACGAGTTTTGCACCATCATACGCAAATTTATTTATGGGTTTTTGGTATCACAGTTTATATATCACAGTAATAACACTTATCGTTCTAATATTTATATTCTTTAAAACGGTACATAGACGATCTCATAATGATATGGGACGGAGATGAATCGTCACTGGATTCTTTTGCTAATACATTAAATGATAACGATTTGAATATTAGGTTTACTTATGAACAAAACATCAATTGTATTAGTTTCCTAGACCTCCTTCTCTACATCGATCATGACATGAACAATCAATCAGAAATATTCGCGTAAACCAATTCCAGGAACAACACTACTGTCTTCCAGAGCTGCCACCCACGCTCCTGGTTAAAAGTATTCCCAAAGCGCAATTCGTAAGACTACGAGATTGGTGCACAAATGATGAGAGCTTAATTGTACAGTCCAGAGAACTATCAAAAGATTTCGGTAAGAGGATATACTCAAAGATATCCAAGAAGCATTTTGAGTCAGCTAAGTCTATGGTAGATCTTACTTACTTCTTAAAACAACAAAAGAGCACAAAAAATAACTACCTCATTATATGGGAAAAGTGTCCGTTATTTATCACCACATATAGTCGCCAAGCTCGGAATCTCGTGACATAGTCATGAAACATTGGGCTAACACTAGCTTTAGAATAAAGACTTTAGACAAAGTTTTGTAAAAATGGCCCTAAATTTACATATCGGAAAGCGCAGACATACTAGCGTCACATTTGTCACCAAGTTTATATTCCAAACAAGATCAGAATATACAAACATAAGAGGTGATACAAAGGTTTTTTTCCTCATGTGGAAACTGTTCAATGTGTAGGTTTGTATATGCAAAACTAATCAAGTTTAGGTCAACTGTGATGATACTAAGTAAAAGAGCCATGTTTAAAAACCTTTTTGAATTCATACGACCACCTTTACAATTTATTTGTTGCAATGCGGGTGCACTTATCGTATGTTTGCCGCACAAAAGACTTAAACCAACCCGCATTGCGGAAAATGTTCGCTTAATAAAAAGGAACGATGTTACACATCCAGTACCCTCGACATTTTTCAAAGTGTAGTAGGGGTGGTATTAGAATTTCTCATTATGGCCCTTGAACATGTTTCCCCCACATACTAGGGGAGGAGACGGAGGGGTATGCTTAATCGCGCGTGAAATTACTGGATTTTACCACCTTGCGCACTCTTCACCCACTTGGCATCAACCAGAAGTGGGAACTCAAACACTTCCTGGTTGGCTAGTGGTTGGGGAGTGTGCTGGGTTGTAATAGGCCATTATAGTTACAATTAAGGAATATTGCTGCGGCTTCAGTAATTCTTTGCAAAGAAGCCTTATGGCTTTTGCGTGTATACTATGTCTGCTACATCCACCACTTCAATATATTTTGATCTACCTTTTTGTGAAATAAAGTAAATATTGAAAATATTGAGACTGAAGGTTCACCCCATCATCAATATTGTATTCTAGATATGGTATGTTTGTATATATGGGTATATGCTATTGATTATAAATCTATCAGGGAGATGATTTGTCCACATCATCCACTCTAATACGTCACATTATGAATTTGTTGTTCAATTGATTTATATTTTTTCAGTATTTGTGACATTACGTGTCTTTGTTTTTAATCCCAATGTTTTTACTGGTAAGGTGTTTATGTATGTCTAT
Organism: Ascaphus truei; assembly: GCA_036426205.1. Classification (NCBI taxonomy): domain Eukaryota; kingdom Metazoa; phylum Chordata; class Amphibia; order Anura; family Ascaphidae; genus Ascaphus; species Ascaphus truei. Next base: position 74,337 of record WSYH01000404.1, read on the forward strand.
TATGTTTTTATTATGTGGGTTATAAGTACTTGGTCCCTTTAATATGGATGACGTCCAATTTTGACTTTATTTAGGAGAATGGGAGGCCCTTGTCAATTAGGGAGGTGCCTGTTGTATGCGTCATTTCCTATATAAGTCCGGTACTGTGTGGGGATCTTCACTCTTTGAAAAAGTCTATCTATAGACGAAACGCTCAGAGTGGTGCTTTGTATACTCACTGTGAGTTTAAATAAAGTTTTTTAATATTTTCCAAGCGTTGGTTGTGTGGAGTGCTGTGACCACGTTTACCATTCCTCCTCAAAACATGTACAGTACAGCACAACAGTATGGTCTTACCTGTTATTAAAATCTTATTCATAAAATATACAAAACAAACATCTCCTTTATTTAAGTACAGCAGATCAAAATTTACAGTGGGATGGTGTGCAGAACACAGTCAGGCCTGCACCACTCCAGTCCTCGAGGGCTGCAAACAAGCCCGATTTCAGGACAACCTTGAAACCGGCTGTTTTATCTCTCTCCAAATCACAACGCTGTAGGCTGCAAAAAAGACTAGCAAATGGAGGTTTTTCGATGGATAATATCGCTTTGTGTAACAATGCCTGCACATTGCTGAATCGGATTTTAAAAACCCAACTGTGGGTAGCGCCGTCTGTCGACCTCATTCAAAATGTGTTGTGTGTGTGGTGTGTGTGTGTGTGTGTGTGTTTGTGTGTGTGTGTGTGTGGTGTGGTGTGTGGTTGTGTGTTGGTGTGTGTGTGGTGTGTGTGTGTGTGTGTGTGTGTTCCCGATGTGAGTTGTCCTGGTCTCCGTGACTGATATCATAACCTGAAATATAATATTCACCTCCCCAGACCAGCTGTAAGATGAGGGCCGGATCTTTTCCTGGGATGCGTCTTTTTCTCTCCTGGGCTTTGCATGTACAGTAGACCGTTGGCATCTCGTTCTCTCAGGTACGTTTCCTAGACAATGGAAAATTAAATAGAAACTTTATTGGGAGTTTTTAAAACCCACAATTTGTGGGTGGGAGGGGGAGATATTTTGCACACCACCGCAGTTTCATTTTATGGTTGTGCTACTCCCCAATGTTGCTGTGATTAAGGAAAACATCTCCTATAAAATAAGAGTTTTCTAAAAGGTTTGAAATACGATGTTATAGAAAAAAAAGGTAGCGCTAATAGAATAACCTGGTAATAGCCCGCAGCCTGGGATATAACTCCGACACCCACGGTCAGAAGAGACAGATGCAAAATGTTATATCAATGGCGCTGGGCCCCAAGTAACACCACAAAAAGGATCACCAATATAAAGGATATAAAGCAGCCTGAAGGAAGTAGATGTCCACTAGAGCCCTCCTCGTGTTGGCGGTCAAATCATGTAGAAAAAAATTAAAAAACAGTGTAATACAGTATATACTAAACACAACACTTGACACCACTAACAACACTAAAACTAACGTATGCTGAGACAGACAAATGACTGAAAAGTAAAAAAGGCATTTAATATATAACTGATAGTTCAGTACAACTTAAAACACCAATGTGAGAAGTCCCTATAGTATCCTGTAGCTAGCTGAAATGCCTGCTTACCGGAGCCCAGCTGGTAACAGGCAGTGAATAATCGGAGAGTATCCCCTCTCATGCGAACACCGTATAGCTCCCTGCCGTCTCCTGGGGTCTGCCACGTGTAATCGTCCGGCTGCCGGGAGTCGGTAGATGTAGCAGCTGTCTCAGCTTCACAGGGGCAAACCAGCCGTCTAATCTCCTTTCCTCCGTCCTCCGTAATGCTGACTTGCGCAAAGCGCTCGGCGTGGCAGGACATCCACCGCCGTAACACCAGCTCCTCGTGAAGGGGGGGGCTAATGGCGGCAAATTCAAAAGTGCTCCAGTGAAGGAGCGGCTCAGCTTGGCTAGCGGGGCTCAGATACGTTGCATAAAGCGCTCATGATAACAGGGACCACCCACACTTTCGGAGACTACGCTTCCTTCCTCAGGGTAAAAAAGTAGTGCCTCAGTCTCTGAATGTCTGCACATATATAGTCCCGATTTAAAGACACAGTGACAGTTTTAATAAAATGGACATGCGCACTAGTACCATGAATGGTGTCTCAGCATACAAACAAAAACATATAAACCACATGAAAGACAAAGAAAATGTACACAACCTTATGCAATACATAGATCTGCTGATAAATATCAAAATTCATGCTAACCTCCAACTATTGAATGGAGAGGAGATCTAAATGAGTGATACATCATACATGCAATTAATTACATTAATGATCCATATTAACCCTTAAATCCATATCCATTAAAGGATATGCACTAAACATATACATGATATATACATGAGAAAAAACAGTATATAGCCCATATGAAACACACAAATGAATAAACAAGTGTAGGATGGACAGTATGCAGCAGGAACATCAACCCAAAAAAACACAAAAATGGAATACCAACTTTCTAACATGAACAACACACCCAGCATAGCCTATACCAAAATGTCCAGCGTCCAGTGCAATACCATCCATAACTCACAATATCCTAAAAATTAATATTATAAATGTGAAGACCAGTGATAGAATAATTTACTTACAAGTAGTCATGTATATATAGAAAGAAAAAAGTGTCCTAACACTAATAAATATAGAACTACATATACATGAACTATATACACGCGCACATACATGCATAAATACATGAACATGTACATAATAACATACGTGATAGAAATTAGCACCCTATACTGAATTTGTGATATATGTGTAATCAGACTCCTGCATATAAATGCCTTATATAATGAAATACTAAAATGTCATTTACTAATAAGAAAAGCCTTAAGGTCAACTCCATGTTTAGGCCAAGTGGCATAAGCGTTTAATCTTTTATATTTTGTTTGTATCTGCTTGGCAAAGCAATCTTTACTTACTGGAATATGTGGTATAGTAAAAGGGTACCAGGGTTAAGGGGGCTGAAGAGCGATCGACCGCCTTCACACAGCACCAGCAACAGTGGCTCACACACTAGGGCAACAGCCAACATGGAGAGCCAAAAAGGGCTCTAAGTGGGACACAGACTATGTACCTAAATGTGTAAATTGTTATGAGAGGGCCACAACCGCAAAAGTCTGCCCACTAATGCTGAACCAATGCAATGCAACAGCGTTGAACCTTATTCCTATGGTCCCAATGTATGGGCCCCTAGCCCAGTGACCCCTTGAATAACAATCTGTGGGCATTTGTAAGGTAAATGGTAAGAGGGTTCGGCACTACTTGACTCTGGGAGTATGGTTACACTAGTGTCCGAATACCTGTTGCCATTGGGAAAAAACAGGTAAACTGTTCACAAAGAGTGGCAAATTGTTGTATACATGGGGATAATCACGAATATTCCACTGTTGATGTTCTTATTGAAACACAGTTTGGTTCTTTAGATTTCAAGTGGGTATAGTAGCCAAATTGGCACATGATGTGTTAATAGGGACCCGACTTTCCCCATTTTCTAAAAGTGTCCTCCTCTCAGAATAGCGCCCAGAGTTCAATACGGACCATAGAAGAATAGAAGAAACAAATCCTTTCCCTTTTTCAGAAATGAGGTTGACAAGCCCAAATAAAAAGGGGAAAGAGGAAGTGCTGTAAAAATCCCCTTTCCCATGGCCACCTTCGTAGGGAATACCCAAATCAAGATGTTGAACAGCGCTTACCACCCCAGACAGGATAAGACCTTCGCTGACCTAGAGGTCAGTCCTGGGTTTTAAGAAAGCCCGTGAAGACCCCACATTAGCGGAAGCAAGGGGGAATATACGGGACCAGAATGTACTCCAGCCAACCATATAGGTCACTTGCCTACCCCTACTTCGAGGTGTGAATGACCTAGTATATCGGGTTGATAAAAGGAAATCAATTATAACTAAACAATTGTTGGTACCACGGACATTCCTTAATGTAGTATTACACCTCGCACATAGTCACCCATGGGGGGACACCTAGGGTGGAAAAACAAAAAAAGGTTCTCCGAAGCTTCTATTGGCCTGGGGTTCTGGCAGAAATGACAAATTATTGCTCCTCATCCCGAATGTCAGATCACCGCCCGTTCAAAGCGTATCGTAGCCCATTGGTACCCCTTCCCCATAATAGATGTACCATTTGACCGGATTGCTATGGATCTAGTAGGACCCCTAATAAAGTCTGCATGGGACACACAGTATATTGGTATATTGGGAAAAAGGAGACCAAAAGCGCACCAGCACAAACGGAGCAGGAAGACCCAAAACGAAAAATAATTAAGGGGACTTTAATGTGATAAAAGACCCATCCAACGTGTTTCGAACGTCACAACATCGTTCTTTTTCAAGGTTATTGCATATTTTTCAGGGGAACCTGCCAATGAGACTGATGGTAGTGGGTTGCACCATATACCACCTTGTCTTCAGAGGATAGTACCCATATTATTACACATTAGGTACTATATCAATTGTTAGTACCCCTGGTTTAGTGGTTTGGCTTATTTTTGTTATTATACCTGCATTTGAGCGCTTCAGCTATTTTCCACATCTATATTGGTAATATTAGATATTTCACCCGATATCCGGTGGCAGTTCCCCTACGTAGCATCTCTGCTAAAACATAGCAAAAGAGTTAATTGTTCTGTTTACCAGGGTCAGAATTCCTAGAGATCTTAACTGACCAGGGTACACCATTTATGTCCCAAGTAAAAAAGAGTTATGTAAACTCCTAAAAATCAGCTATCTCAGAACCTCAGTCTATCATCCACAAACAGATGGTTTAGTGGAACGGTTCAATAAAACCTTACAGATCAAGTTACGCGGCCGGCGGTCGATAAGGATGGAAAAACTGGGATTGTTTTTACCATACCTGTATTTGCTATTAGAGAGGATCCCACAATCATCCACAGGCTTCTCCCCATTTGAACTATTGTATGGCCGACACCCAAGGGGCTTACTGGTATAGCCAAGAGACTTGGGAACCGGTACCCCATACAGAAGTGTAATAGAGCATTTTGCCCAGATGCAGGACCGCATAGCTGCAGTCCTACCTATAGTGAGGGAACAATGGAAAAAGCTCAAGAGGCCCAGGAATATGTATAATAGGTGCTAGGGTCAGAATTTTTTTCCAGGCGATGGGTACTAGTTCTGCTTCCCATCGTATAGAGTAAATTCCTTGCTAAGTGGCATGGGCCATATGAGGTCTTGGAAAGAGTGGGAGAAGTAAATTATAAGGTGAGACAGCCAGGTAGAGGAAACCTGACCAAATTTACCATATAACCTACTTAAGCCCTGGAAAGTAGAGAGGTCTTTTTAACCCTAGTACCCCCAGGTCTATCAGAGAATCGAAAACTGACCCAGAGGTTAGCATAGCTGAAACCCTGTCCGTTCATCAGAAACGAAGGGTCCAGAATTTAGTGAGAAGAAACAAAGAAGTCTTCTCTACACAACCAGGTAGAACTTGCGTAATTGAACATGACCCACTCTCTGAACCGGGGGTCCGGTTAACCTTAAACCATACCAAATCCCAGAGGCCAAAAGAAGCTATAATGTTAGAGGTTAAAAAAATGCTAAAACTAGGCGCCATTGAGGAATCCAAAAGTGGGGTGGAATAGTCCTATAGTTTTAGTCCCAAAACCAGACGGTACAACAAGGTTTTGCTATGACTACCTAAACTAAACGCTGTGTCAAAATTTGATACTTATCCTATGCCCAGGTTTGATAAACTGGTAGAGAGACTGGCAAAGCCCGATATCTCACGACCCTAGACCTAACAAAGGGTACTGGCAGGTTCCCCTCACAGAAGGGCAAAAAAAAGACAGCCTTCTCAACCCCAGACGGCCTCTTTCAGTATAGGGTGCTGCCTTTGGCTTACATGGAACTCCCCCACAATTCCAAAGAATGATGGATACAATTTTAAAACCACATGCTCGGTATGCTGCCGCCTACCTGGATGATGTGGTAATCCATAGTGAAGATTGGCAATCCCACCTTCCAAAGGTCCAAGCTGTGCTTGACGCAGTTCGGTCTGCTGGACTAACTGCTAACCCCGCTAAATGCACTATTGGTCTGGAGGAGGCCAAGTATCTGGGTATTCTATTGGCAAGGTTTACTCAAACCCCAAACACTCAAAGTAGAGGCGATACAAAATTGGCCAAGGCCAGTTACAAAAAACCAGTAAGGACCTTTTTGGGATTAATTGGTTACTATAGAAGGTTTATTCCCAATTTTTGCAACTAAGGCAACCCCACTAACCGACATCCACAAAGCAAGAGGGCCGCTAATGGTAAAGTGGTCCCCCGAAACCCAGGCCTTTAGAAGCCTGAAAGAAGCTCTCTGTGCCCAACCAGTGTTGGTCACACCTGACTTCTCTAAGAGTTTTTTAGTCCAAATCGACACATCTGAGGTAGGGCTGGGGGCTGTACTCTCCCAGGAGTCTCAAGGTGAGGATCACCCCATCCTTTATTTAAGTGGAACCTAAATCCCCAGAGAAAAATTACTCCATAGTCGAAAAAGAGTGTCTCGCAATAAAGTGGGCTGTAGAGATGCTCAAATACTATCTGTGGGGAGAAAATTCCGGTTGGTCACAGATCATGAACCCCCACCTGGATGTTTCAAACAGAGAGAAGAATGCTAGAGTGACCAGTTGGTTCCTAAGCCTACAACCTTTAAATTTTTTGTGGAACACAGGTCAGGCACAAACATAGCAATGCCGATGGTTTTGTCAAGGATGCACTCCCTAATATCCATGTAGCTCATCCCTCAAGGTCTGAGCTGGGGGGGGAGGATATGTGACAGAAACCAGGGTATGGTGATAAATTCCATATATAGGGCTCCCAGGATACTGAACATTTTCTATACTGTTTAGGCTGGAAAGTGCAGCCGAATGTATAACTCAATCCCAGTTTTGGCAAGTGCTGGAACTGAGGGGTGAGGGATCCAGACCAGAGTTTGTCTGCTGCCTGATTTCTGTCACCAGTCCTGCTAGTTAGAGATCAAGTATTCAGGCTGATTTCCTGGTTCCTCTCCCCTCTCCCCAACCTGGAGGCAGGAAGGCTGCTGAAGCAGAGAGGGGAATGCCTCTCACCAAACAGATTAAATCATGCTGTTCCTTTTGTCTAAGACTGCAAAGTTCCTTATTTTTGTTGTTGGAACTTGATAAGCCTGCCAACCTCAGTCAGGAAAAACCTTAGTTACGTTATTGCTCAGACGAAGGGCTTTTGTTTGCTTATGTATTATTTTGAATCTGTGTGGCAATCTCAGGCCTGGGACTGAATAAACCAGGCAATAGCCTGTTTAAAGGAACAGCACATTACGCCTCATCATTTAACCTACCCTAAAAGACCGTGTTCTAACAGTCCCGGACAAACGGCGAGCCCCGAGTAAGCCGTTTGTCACAAATATATATATATAAATATCAAACAACAGGATATATTTTCCTCTATGGAGTGGGCGGGGATGGCTACATACATATTTTGTCCACAATCACTAAGAGAGCCACCAAAGATCAGTACATAGCAGTAACTGAAGAAGTAGTTACGTATAGATAGAAAGATGACTTTTTCCTTTGACATTATATTGCTGCCTGTATAATCTAGGTTATGCGATATACAATGTATTCCAGTACTAATATCTTATTGTCTAGCCAAATGTCACGGGAGCCCAGCACTTTTAACACCTTCTATACCTTTCAGGATCAATCAATAGGCAACACAGATAGTGGAATAAAATGGGGTTTATTTGAGTGAAACTCGCGGACAAAAATGAATTAAAAAAATACAGAAAAATACACACTTACTAGGGTCTGGGGTCGAAAACTAACCTCAAATACGTGCAGGGCGCCTGCTTTGAAAGGCTTACTCTGACTGAGATGTCCTCCCTGGCTTCCTGGTACTCTTTTCAGGTAGAATACCAAACCGTGACTGCCACCTTCTATTTTCAGAACTTGGTCCCAGCGTCTGACTTAGGGGCCTATGCAGAGAGCTCCGATAAATCAGTTCTCGCCAGGTTCCCGCCAAAAGTGCTTCTAGCTATTCAGAAAGCTGCGTTAACCTGGTGAAAATAATCAAATTCGCCTTTTTTTGGGCGTACAAAAAATCCTCCAAACCTTTGGCGAGAAGCCCTTTTATGCAGCGCATCGCCAGTTTCTCAAACTCGTGCGATTCTAGGAGCCCTGATCAGCTTCTCGCTGCTGTTTGGGGCTCTAGAATGGCGAATTTACTTCCAAATGCCCCCACAAAAAGTTGTAAATAAACTGGGGATGACGGATCCGCCAATACTGCACTTAGTAAAAATGTGGAATTCATTACCCATGGAGACTGTGATGGCAGATTCAATATATTTGTTCAAAAACAGTTGACATCTTTTAAGATAGGAAAGGTATGTATACCAAATAAGTATACTTGGGAAGGATGTTGATCCAAGGATTCATCATTGCCAATTCTTGGAGTCAGGAGGAATTTATTTTTCCCCTTATGAGTTATCATTGGATTATATGACTTTGGGTTTTCTTTGTTGCCTTCCTGTGGATCAATAAGTAAGTATAAATAAGGATAAATGTATCTGTTGTCTAAATTTACATAGGTTAACCTTGATGGACGTACGTCTTTTTTCAACCTCATCTACTATTTAACTATGTAACTATGTAAAAGGAGTAAAGGGAAAATGATCTAACTTGGATGTCAGAGATTAGAAGAGCAGAGTAGGAGGGCAATTGGGGCAAGAAGAACAGGACAAAGCAGTTTCCACCAAAAAGTCATCATTTTTATATTTTGTTTTGTCAAGACCATTTATAAAATATTGAAGAAAGAGAAGGAGCAGAAGAAAGTTCCACTGGTAACATGCAGTGCATGGTGTTCATTCATTTTACATGGAAAAAAAATAGAAAGCTTTTTCCTGATTTTTTCAAAATCTCCTAAACCAATAGAAAATGACACTATCTTTAGTTTAAAGAATTAATAGTGTCTGGTCTTTTACACAAAACCCTCTTAATTATTGTGTAGGGACAAAGGAACATATACTGCTGCGGCCCCTTATTACTAAAACATCACCGCATTTTTCCTGGATTTTGTTTTGAATGCGACGCACTTCACCGGGTGCATACCGCATTCATGTTGCTTTCTCACCGCGGGTCGTGTGCGGTTCATGCCGTTTCATGCGTTATTTAGAATGGTTTGGATTTAATAGTTGCAAACTTTCGCGTGTCCGCCAGATGGCAGATATTCATGAATTGTAATGCGCATGCGCTTCAGTAATGTGTCGACTTGCAAGGTTTTCGTTTAAAAAAGATACCACAATGTGCTATTGTAAATTGGCCTTGGGACTGAAGGAAGAGCTTGCAAAATGTATCAATTTAGGCTTTTCATATTAAAGAAAGACAAAGCCCAGTTTCGGTTACAGTATTCTCCTGAGACCCGCCGCCCGCCATGAATGTCCAATTGCAGCCCGTTTTCCAAAACCCGTCAGAACGTATGCATATTTAATATGGGCCGCGAATTGCAAACAGATGATAAGATGGCAACATTTGTTCAAATTTATCAGTATTTATCCAAAACTATGACTTTTACAATTTTCGCCAGCTGCTCAGTGTGGAAGCGTGCATAAAGGAAAAGGTATGTAGCGATCCATGTTTTTATCGTATTGATCCCGATTATTGGAGGTTTGTTTGTGTGTATCACCGGCTTTTTCCTGTATCTATGATTATGCAGACGGCAAAAGGCGAAAGGTCGTGTAAAACCAACTAAGAAATGACAGTCGCTGGCAAGCAATGCGCCACACCAGCACCGGCTTCCAATAACGGTCCGACCGTACAGCAACACCTTGCTGTCTGTCCAATCACGATACCTGCAGCCTGAGCCGGATTTTGCGTGCAGTTTCGATGAAGCTTGCATGTACCTAAGGCATTTCTAGCCTCATCAGCTGACTACAGGTGTCGTATTCCCGCTGCCAACTGTCAACGTGTATGATCAAGAATACGGGACTGGCAGTGGCCCGGCGCCGGCACCAGCTGATTGGGAAATTCTATGGTGAGTAATGTTGCCATATTTTTTTATTTTGAAATATCAATATCGGTGCGATTCAAAAGTCAAGCGATTCTCCTGTAAGCAAATCATTGGCTGAGCGGCTTCTACAGTAGATACTGCACAATTGGTGAAAGCTAGGCACATGCGCATTGGAACCTTCTTGAAACGCATATGCGTGTCATCACATCGACGTTAGGCGCATGCGCATGTGAACAGGAGACTCCCCCCAAGAAAATTATTGGTGGGACTGACTGGGAACTTCTTTAGGGGACTGACCATTACAGTAAAAGTTTTCTTTTTGTTTTTCTTCAGAAAAGAAAACGATCAGCAAATGGAGGTTTTTCGATGGATAATATCGCTTTGTGTAACAATGCCTGCACATTGCTGAATCGGATTTTAAAAACAATGTACCGGAGTCTAGAGTTTAGTGGCCGTTGTTATTGATTAGGATAGAATACCTGAAACAGTATGCTGATGTTTTCAGGACCGTACAGTATACAATAAAGTACTTTTTTATATATACTGTGTAATAAACCCGAAAAAATAAAAAGTATGCATTTATTTTACATGTATTACAGTATGTGTCTTCTATATAGTACCAGTACATACTGTACAGTACAGTATGTGTCTTCTATTTTTTTTAATACTCTTGTGAAGTGCAGTACTGAGCATGCCTACAGTATACAGTACAGTATGCCTGGACAGTAGTGTACATTCTAGAAACACTGTATTTTGTTACAGTATCAAATGAGCCAATGGAACAATTTAAAACAAATCAACATGTTCTTTTATTGGTGGAGTAAGTACAAAAACATTTATTTACAAAAACCTTTATGTATCCCTCTTATGTTTGTATATTCTGATCTTGTTTGGAATAAGCTTGGTGACAAATGTGACGCTAGTGGAGTTTAAATAAAGTTTTTTATATTTTTCCAAGCGCAAAATATCAGCCTTGCACGACCCCCGGAACCAGAGGTACCAAAAGACAGTTTAAAAGCACATTACCAAAGTGGCTTTTTTTCTGCCATGCAAGTCAATGGCAGAAACCTGAAATTTAACATCACCCTGACTCCGTTCTGTTGCCACGAGAGGGTCGCAATTTGCCATGCAATCCTGCCGCAACTAGGACTACATGGTGACCGAATCTGAGCCCTCTATGTCGAACAGAACCGGAGTTGTGGGTTCCAGGTTTCTGCTCATTCTGACTTAGCCGGTTCAAAGCTTTCTCCGCCATTACGCTCAATGGTAGGACCCTCCTTGCCGGCGTGACCCTTTCTCGCCGCCATTACTGCTCAGACCCTGTTGGGGTCAAGTGAGGGGGTTCCTAACATCTAAGGGCAAAATGAATTTTATTTCTAGGTGCCCTAGAACAGAAGTTCCCACGCCAATTGACCTAGTTCCCACGCCAATTGCCGTAGTTCCTACACCAATTGCGCGACCAGGCAGTAAAAAAACAGTGCAGCAAGCCTCTACATTTGTTACACTGTCAAAGGAGCAAATGGAAACAATGTGAGGCAATTCAACATGTTCTTTTATTGGTGGATATCCAAAATGTGAAGGGAGCGATTTTCAGGAACACCCCAAAAAAGAAACACAATAATAGTGTAATAAAATCACACAATGGTGACTTATTAAAATCTTGGCTCGTATGAATCTTCTACTTACAAGAAGTAAGTGAAGAGTCAGCGTTTAGCAGGATAATGAAGAATCAGCAGGATCAGGAAAGCAGGATTGGATATGTTCTTGTTCAGAGTTGTGGTCATTCATTTTTATTATTTGATCTGAAATTTTTCTTATCAGTTTGCTTGTTTTCACAGGCTTTGCAGTTTGAGCATCCATAAAAGCCCCTTTAAAATCATCACAGGCTTTGCAGTTTGAGCATCCATAAAAGCCCCTTTAAAATCATATCTAAAAGATAGTACCGATGTTCTCCAAATTCTAGAGAGTATTATCTGGAAAGAGGAATATATTATGGCGACTATCGACGTTTCTTCCCTTTACACCTCTATCAAACACGATTTAGGTTGTGAAGCTGTCAAACATTTTCTGAATCAAGACTCCAATCTTCACAACACACAAATAGATTTTATTTTGGATAGTATTTCGTTTATACTCAATAAAAATTACTTTTGGTTTGAAAATACTTTTTATATTCAGAAATGTGGCACCGCCATGGGTACGAGGTTCGCCCCCAGCTATGCCAATCTCTTTATGGGATTGTGGGAAGAGCATCACATCTGGCATGGTGATAGTCTGGGGTCGGACCTTGTTCTATGGTGGCGCTACATTGATGACATCATTATTATTTGTCAGGGTGACGAACAAAGTCTGAAGTTATTTTTGGAAAATATGAATGTTAATAACTATAACCTAAAATTTACTTCTACTGTAAGCAAAACTTCATTGAATTTTTTGGATCTTAATATCTATGTCCAGGATGGAAAACTAAAAACAAGATCTTTTTTCAAGGACGTGGCTAGTAATAAATACATTCTACGTTCCAGCTGCCATCATCCATTATGGATGGACAATGTTCCATTTAATCAATACAGAAGAATGCGAAAAAAACTGTACAGATGATGAAATTTTTGAACAACAATGCGAGATATTAAAAACACGCTTTACTCAAAAGGATTATAGTGTAGAAGTTTTAGACACAGCTTTCGAAAAAGCAAAGGTTCTAGATAGGAAAACTCTAATAAAGAATAAAACAACAACAATAAAAATACAACAAATAATTTTGATACAGCCTTTATGACATCGTTTAATAGAGAAGCAAACAATATTGGTAAAATAATTCGGAAACATTGGCATGTATTACTAAATGATCCGATATTAAAGAATGAAATCCCAAAAAATCCAAAAATAATCTTCAAAAATCAAAGAATTTGAAAAATATTATTGCACCCAGTGCTCTCAAAAAGATAGAAAATAAAGACAAGGGGTGGTTTCAAAAATTAGAGGGCTTTTATGGATGCTCAACCTGCAAAGCCTGTGAGCACAAGCAAACTGATAAGAAAAATTTCAGATGATTTGAATATTAGGTTTACTTATGAACAAAACATCAATTGTATTAGTTTCCTAGACCTCCTTCTCTACATCGATCATGACATGAAAATTCAATCAGAAATATTCCGTAAACCAAATTCCAGGAACACACTACTGTCTGCCAAGAGCTGCCACCCACGCTCGCTGGTTAAAAGTATTCCCAAAGCGCAATTCGTAAGACTACGCAGATTGTGCACAAATGATGAGAGCTTAATTGTACAGTCAAGAGAACTATAAAATAGATTTCTGGTAAGAGGATATACTCAGACAGATATCCAAGAAGCATTTGAGTCAGCTAAGTCTATGGATAGATCATTACTTCTTAAAAAACAAAAGAGACAAAAAAATAACTTACCTTCATTATATGGGGAAAAGTGTCCGTTATTTATCACCACATATAGTCGCCAAGCTCGGAATATACGTGACATAGTCATGAAACATTGGGCTACACTAGCTTTAGATAAAGACTTAACAAAGTTTGTAAAAAATGGCCCTAAATTTACATATCGGAAAGCGCAGACACTAGCGTCACATTTGTCACCAAGCTTATTCCAAACAAGATCAGAATATACAAACATAAGAGGGATACCTAAAGGTTTTTTTCTCATGTGGAAACTGTTCAATGTGTAGGTATGTATGCAAAACTAAGATCATAAGGTATGATGATAACAAAAAGAGCCATGTTATAAAAACCTTTTTGAATTGCAATACCACCTTTACAATTTATTTGTTGCAATGCGGGTGCACTATGCGGTATGTTGGCCGCACAAAAAGATCCTTAAAAACCCGCATTGCGGAACATGTTCGCTTAATAAAAAGGAACGATGTTACACATCCAGTACCTCGACATTTTTCAAAGTGTAGTAGGGGTGGTATTGAGAATTTCTCATTTATGGCCCTTGAACATGTTTCCCCACATACTAGGGGAGGAGACAGGGGGGGTATGCTTAATCGGCATGAAATGTACTGGATTTACACCTTGCGCACTCTTCACCCACTTGGCATCAACCAGGAGTGGGAACTCAAACACTTCCTGGTTGGCTGAGTGGTTGGGGAGTGTGCTGGGTGTAATAGGCCATTATAGTTACAATTATGGAATATTGCTGCGCTTCAGTAATTCATTGCAAAGAAGCCTTATGGTTTTTGCGTGTATACTATGTCTGCTACATCGCACTTCAATGGGGTATATTTGATCTACCCTTTTGTGAAATAAAGTAAATATTGAAAATATTGAGACTAAAGGTTCACCCCATCATCAATATTGTATTCTAGATATGGTATGTTATGTATATATGGGTATATGCTATTGATTATAAATCTATCAGGGAGATGATTTGTCCACATCATCCAACTCTAATACGTCACATTATGAATTTGTGTTGTTCAATTGATTATATATTTTTTCAGTATTATGTGTGCATTACAGTGTCTTTGTTTTTAATCCCAATGTTTTTACTGGTAAGAGGTGTTTATGTATGTCTATTATGTTTTATATATGTGGGTTATAAGTACTTGGTCCCTTTAATAGGATGACGTCCAATATTTTACGAGAAACATACACTTAATTATTATGGATAAAGATATATTTGTCCCAAAAAGTGCCACTAGAGTGAACTCGTGTGTCACACTTGACTCGAGCGTAGAAAGGCTGCAACCCGTCTCTGCCACCGTTCCTGATGTCTCTGCCCTGCTTTTGGGTTGACGCACCCTTCGGAGTGTCCTTGCAGCACCATGTACTGTGGAGTACCCTCTGCCCACGACAAACCACCAGAGTTGGTCACCTTGAGTCCCTTTCATCAAGGCCTTCCGTGAAGACCCTGAGGATCGTCCGGAAACGCTTCGAGAGGGGGGAGTAATGTCAGGTTCGCCTATACCTCCTGCTACCATGCTTCTTGTCCAGGGGTGTTGCTGCTGCCTTCGTTGGCTCTGTGTCCTCTTGTCTGGCTGTCTTCTTCGTGTTTGCTCCGCTCTCTGTCTTATAGCTCTGCTTCCTGTCTTTTTCCTTGCCTTTGCTTGTAGTCAGACTCCTTCAGTATCTCCATATCCGGTCTTTGCTCCTGACCTGTTTCCTGTACCGTACCTGTATTGTAGTATGCTCACAGTAAAGGTCCTTGCTATATCTGGCTTGTCCCGGGTTTATTCCCTGCTCCCCAGTCCTCATCCCCTGCTTCCTGTTCTTAGTCCTGGTCCTGCCCTCCTGTCCTGTTCCAGTTCCTCATTGCCGACATCTGCTTTTAACTGACTCTTCGCTACCTGCCGCCTGCCTCGGACCCCTGCTTGTTTATCTGATTCGCTCTACCCTGCCCCTCCTGCCTCTGACCTGCTTGTACCCCTACGACCTCTATGCTGTTCCGGCCACCGGATCCTAACACGCCACAGGAGTCTCTCTCCCGCGACGCGGCTCCTGAGATGTGCAGTGGGGTCCTCCTGGATGAAACACCTAGCACCCCTGATTCTTTAGATTCTGAGTCCATGCATCTCTCCTATTGTTGTGCAGGCCCTTAACATTTAGGGAACATTTTTAGGTGCTTTTTGTTGAGACATTTTCTTATTTTTCCGCTGGTCCAAGGGTGGGGTCCTTCCGTTTGGGGGGGGGGGCTTGAAAGAGGGGGTCTTAGTGCCGGGGTTGCGCTCTGACGGGAATCGGCGTGTGTTTTTCATTGCGTGAGCTTATAAGACAGCAGCCAAAATGGGGGGAAGGCGGGGGGGAGAGAGGGGAGGGTTGGGGGGTGAGAGAGAGGAGGATTGGGTTGAGGACCTCTGGGACAGTAAGACAGCTGGTAAAGAAGAGGCTAAGAAAGTCTAAAAGGTTGAAAACCGGTCTATCTAGGACCCGTCTGAGTTGGTATAAGACCTCTTGGGGAGCATCCGTAACGCCTCACAGCAGATGGGCTGGGCAAAGACCCTTAAACAATCTTCGTTTCACAACAACACCCGGCAATTTTCCTCTCTAGAGTGTCCGAATTGAGATGCTTCTAGGGGACTTCTGCCAACAGGGCAGATCGTTTCTCTACTACCATCGCCCTATTTTCCTTTCGTGCGGGGTGGGCTAAAAGGGTGAAACATCTTTTGGTTTCCCATGTATTGTAGGTGTGGGTGAGATTGGGGGGGGGAGTGTTTAGGCTGGTGGGCGTGGGGATGAGACTGCGCGCATGAGGTATGGGTGCCTAGCGATATAGAGGGGGGGGCGAGAGGAGGGGGGGGGGATGGAAAGTAGAGCCAAGGGAGCAGAAAGATAAATAAGGATTTGGATAGGGAGGGGGGGAGAGAGAGGGGGGGGTGGAGGTTAGGGGTTATAGGTTCGGGTGAAATGTGTTCCTCACAGTTCTCTGTTGTTTTTTCATTTTATCTACCAGGAACACTCAAATACTATTGCTTCCAATCCTTTACCAGCCAAGGGTAAGTAAAGTTGCACCTTTTGGGATAGGCTTACACACTTCCCGATGTCTGGTGGGATAACTGTTCTGAGGCGTCCTTTCCAGGAAGGATAGGAATAGCTGGGGGGTTTGTTTATGAGGGGGATCGAGTTCTTTGTTATAGTCAGAGTTCGTTTGGTTGAGTGATCTTGGGGTTTATTGTTTCTTGCGTGTTTTTGTTTTGTATTTCTGTTATAGGGAGAATGTGGCAAAAAATGTTATGGGAGTACCAGGATTGTGTTGGTCCAATAGATACTCGTAGAGTGGGTAGATGTGGGGGTGAGATTGGCAGATTCTTTTTACTTGTCGCGTGTTTTTTTCTACGGTTTATTGTATTATACAACGTTTTTTTGTTTTTGTTTTGTCTTTCTCCCCCCCCCCCCACCCCTACGCCCGCAGCGAACTCCGGACCCAATTTCATAGCTAACCACGCAACATTACGCTACAGGTGGCGTTTTGGAGTAAGGAGACATGTCCGCCGGCAACGAAGACCGGCGGTTGAGCGGTTTTAGAGCAGATGGTGTTGCAAAAGGGTGTTAAGGCTGAAAATAGCTTATAAGTGAGAACTTGGGAGTGGAACTTGGCGGGCGAGGGAGGTTAAGGTATCACTGTGGGGATGCAATAAACTCGGAATAACTGAGGTACGGTACGAGTGGACTAGCTCTAAACATTTAAGAGCTCGCTAACGAGTGATCGGGTGGGTGGGCTGTCTGAATGACTAAAAACCGGTAGCAGTACGCCCTTGGCTAAGGTGGTGGGGATCATATCTCCGCATAAGCAACAATTTGTCACGCCTGTAAGTGAAGCGAGCATAATACATGAGCGCCCATCGGAGCAAAACAGTAACTATCGCAAGCAGCCAACAGAACCCTTTAGATGGGGCCCTGAATCAAATCAAAATGGACATACTAACTGTAACGATTAAAGAATGGACTTGAGGGAAGAGCCAAGTTCTAATGATAATCCGTTCTAATAAGTGGGGGAGCTACACAACAACAACACTCTAAGGTGTAGTGAGGGGGCGACACCCAGTCACTCTAGGTAAGGTTGTATGAAGAGACTCAGAGGGGAATATGTGGGTATCCAAGTTTTACAGACCCAAATCCTGGAAAGTATGACACCCAGAAGGTCATGGGGGCTGTGAAGACTTGCCATCTGGCAGCACCCTCAGGGGAGGGAGAGGGAGCCCGGGATCCAGTGAGGGATTAATAACGATTGGCCCGGGGAGGCCCATCGGCGTCCAGAGAGTAAGGGGACGCCAGGTTGCCCGCAGCGGGAGTATACTGTGGTATCAGCTGTATTGTCACCAAAGCTGGTGGTCGTAGCTCGGGGGCCCCGGCGCTCCGGCCGCTGTATCTCCACCTTGGACACATGAGCAGGGTGAGCTTCCTCGGCGACCGGGTCACGGGTCGCGACCCGCTACGTTCAATTGTGCACTCGTCCGTGAGCCCCCATGTACGCCTCCGTTGGCCGGTATGTGCTTCCGGTTCAGCTGGGTCTCCGTTGGCGCGGATGTGACAGTCGCGCATCCTCTGACCGTACACAGATGCGGCGCCGCTCAGGATCACCACTGAGCCCCACGGGCAGGGGACGTCCCCAGCGGTCCCGCCATTTTGTGGAGGGAGCTTGCAACTCAGCCAGGGGGCACTTGGACTGGTAGGTTTTGTTTCCGGAACGCCATTTTGGGGAGAAATTTGGAGAGGCTATGGCGTTTTCCTCGTCGACCACCGGGAGTAGCCGCGGCATATCCAATTGGGGCCGCGACTGTGTTGTCGCCCTCCGATTATCCTTGTGGGGCTCTGTACCGGGGAGGAAGAAGGGCACCGCGGCCCGCGGATCACGGAGTCTCTCCATGGGAAGGTAATGAAGGTAAGGGTCGCATCAGGCGCTCATTTGGTGCTGAGTTTCAGGGCTGATGCTGGCCGTGGGATTTCGCGGGGACGGTTGGTTGTTTCCTGTGAGTTTTTTCTTTATCTGTCTCGCTTGGATTGTCTTTTGCTCAGCAATTGCTCCGAGGCTCACCGGTTGATCATCTTTTCCTGGTCCCGGTTACCATCGGGTGGGGAAGGTTGTTGACGGAGCTCACGGGGGAAGGCCCAGGGTTTTTGCTAAGTGCAATCAAATCCTCAGGGTGCGGGATGGTGGGATTTACCCTTGTGGGGAATACAATTTGAAAGGGAAACCCCCATCTGTAGTTTTTTCTTTCGCACGAAGGAGTAATGTTAGTAGTACGTAGTGCTTTGCGTCGATCCACCGTAGCTTGGGAGTGGTTCGTTATAGACCTGAAGTGGTCGCTGCGGAACGTGATGTGTCCCTCCCTCTGCTAGCGCCTTTAGTTTGTCTTTGGTGGAGTGCTGTGGAGGCCGCACGATCACCGTCCCGCCGACTTTGGGTCCTCGGACCCGGGGCCTAGGGCTCTTGCGCCCCCTATCGCATTTACAATCCCGGGAATCAAGGTCTGCATACAGAGAGATAGAAGTCCTTAGGTATGCGCGCAGATGCGTGGGTAGCACCCCTCAGGGATCCACGGATCCGCAGGTTCTTGGCGGCGATCCTGTTTTCCTGGTCCTCCAGTCCGTCACGTAGTTATTTATTTCGTGGCCCAGGCGTATTATCTCGTCATCGGCTCTGACTGGTGTGTAAGGCCTCATCCAACTGGTCTCCAGCTGTGGTAGTGCGTTCCTGCAGCCCCGATATCATGATGCCAATTTCCGCTACCACCGGCTCCTTTATTAGCCTGTGAACGTTGGAGCTTGAAGTCATGAGTTCCTCCAGGTATGCCTTTGTGATCCCCCGTCCGGGGAAAGGGGGGGTCTCTGTAGGGCTTGCTGAGTCTGAGAGGCCTTTTTTGGCCTCGTGGGCCGCAAGCCCTGGGGGCATTTGCTTTCTATTCCTGTCTCAGCAGGCTGTTTTTAAGAGGAGAGAGAACTTCCCCACTCCCCTTAGTTCGGAGGGTTTTCCCCTTTTACCTTTTCTCTCTATCTCTGGTTTAGAGGGTCGTCAGGGGCTTTTTTCAGGGTTTTGTCCGGGGTAAAAGGGCTAAAATCCATGGTTATTCAGGAGGGTCTCTGGAGCTTCAGCCTTTACCCGACTGTCCTTGATGATGTCATCGACACGCCCCCCTGCCTTGTTTACTTTTTAAGCACCATGTGTTCCACTTGATGTACTGCGAGTGGGCTTTCAAAGGTAACTACAAAGAAATCGCCTAAAAAAGGCGCTTCCTGACAATTTAAGAAAGACCATTCTGGAGAATTGCGGCACTTTTTTTCAATTACAGATCCTGTAATGAAAGGCATTCGAGACTGCATTAGGCATTTTGAGCCATGCAGGCATCCGCCATGGAAGGGACAATCTGGTGGGGTACTATTTGCGTGAGTGTTCAACTGTTGGAATGTTTGGTAATGTTTTTTCCAGTTCCCGAGCCGCAAACAGGCCCGTTTTCAAGGTTGTCCTGAAATCCGGGCTGTTTGCAGCCCTCGAGGACTGGAGTGGTGGCAGGCCTGACTGACTGTTCTGCCCACCATCCCACTGTAATGTTTTGATCTGCTTACTTAAATAAGGAGATGTTTTGTTTTGTATATTTTATGAATAAAGATTTTTATAACAGGAAGACCATACTGTTGTGCTGTACTGTACATGTTTTGAGGAGGAAATGGTAACCGTGGTCACAGCACTCCACAACCAAACGCTTGGAAAAATATTAAAAACTTTATTAAACTCCACAGGAGTATACCAAAGCACCACTCTGATGCGTTTCGTCTATAGATAACTTTTTCAAAGAGTGAAGATCCCCACACAACCGGATCTTATTAGGAAATGACGCATACAACAGGCACCTCCCTAATTGACAAGGGCCTCCCATTTCTCCTAATAAGTCAAATATGTGGGTTATAAGTACTTGGTCCCTTTAATAGGATGACGTCCAATTTTGACTTTATTTAGGAGAATGGGAGGCCCTTGTCAATTAGGGAGGTGCCTGTTGTATGCGTCATTTCCTATATAAGATCCGGTACTGTGTGGGGATTTTACGAGAAACATACACTTAATTATTATGGATAAAGATATATTTGTCCCAAAAAGTGCCACTAGAGTGAACTCGTGTGTCACACTTGACTCGAGCGTAGAAAGGCTGCAACCCGTCTCTGCCACCGTTCCTGATGTCTCTGCCCTGCTTTTGGGTTGACGCACCCTTCGGAGTGTCCTTGCAGCACCATGTACTGTGGAGTACCCTCTGCCCACGACAAACCACCAGAGTTGGTCACCTTGAGTCCCTTTCATCAAGGCCTTCCGTGAAGACCCTGAGGATCGTCCGGAAACGCTTCGAGAGGGGGGAGTAATGTCAGGTTCGCCTATACCTCCTGCTACCATGCTTCTTGTCCAGGGGTGTTGCTGCTGCCTTCGTTGGCTCTGTGTCCTCTTGTCTGGCTGTCTTCTTCGTGTTTGCTCCGCTCTCTGTCTTATAGCTCTGCTTCCTGTCTTTTTCCTTGCCTTTGCTTGTAGTCAGACTCCTTCAGTATCTCCATATCCGGTCTTTGCTCCTGACCTGTTTCCTGTACCGTACCTGTATTGTAGTATGCTCACAGTAAAGGTCCTTGCTATATCTGGCTTGTCCCGGGTTTATTCCCTGCTCCCCAGTCCTCATCCCCTGCTTCCTGTTCTTAGTCCTGGTCCTGCCCTCCTGTCCTGTTCCAGTTCCTCATTGCCGACATCTGCTTTTAACTGACTCTTCGCTACCTGCCGCCTGCCTCGGACCCCTGCTTGTTTATCTGATTCGCTCTACCCTGCCCCTCCTGCCTCTGACCTGCTTGTACCCCTACGACCTCTATGCTGTTCCGGCCACCGGATCCTAACACGCCACAGGAGTCTCTCTCCCGCGACGCGGCTCCTGAGATGTGCAGTGGGGTCCTCCTGGATGAAACACCTAGCACCCCTGATTCTTTAGATTCTGAGTCCATGCATCTCTCCTATTGTTGTGCAGGCCCTTAACATTTAGGGAACATTTTTAGGTGCTTTTTGTTGAGACATTTTCTTATTTTTCCGCTGGTCCAAGGGTGGGGTCCTTCCGTTTGGGGGGGGGGGCTTGAAAGAGGGGGTCTTAGTGCCGGGGTTGCGCTCTGACGGGAATCGGCGTGTGTTTTTCATTGCGTGAGCTTATAAGACAGCAGCCAAAATGGGGGGAAGGCGGGGGGGAGAGAGGGGAGGGTTGGGGGGTGAGAGAGAGGAGGATTGGGTTGAGGACCTCTGGGACAGTAAGACAGCTGGTAAAGAAGAGGCTAAGAAAGTCTAAAAGGTTGAAAACCGGTCTATCTAGGACCCGTCTGAGTTGGTATAAGACCTCTTGGGGAGCATCCGTAACGCCTCACAGCAGATGGGCTGGGCAAAGACCCTTAAACAATCTTCGTTTCACAACAACACCCGGCAATTTTCCTCTCTAGAGTGTCCGAATTGAGATGCTTCTAGGGGACTTCTGCCAACAGGGCAGATCGTTTCTCTACTACCATCGCCCTATTTTCCTTTCGTGCGGGGTGGGCTAAAAGGGTGAAACATCTTTTGGTTTCCCATGTATTGTAGGTGTGGGTGAGATTGGGGGGGGGAGTGTTTAGGCTGGTGGGCGTGGGGATGAGACTGCGCGCATGAGGTATGGGTGCCTAGCGATATAGAGGGGGGGGCGAGAGGAGGGGGGGGGGATGGAAAGTAGAGCCAAGGGAGCAGAAAGATAAATAAGGATTTGGATAGGGAGGGGGGGAGAGAGAGGGGGGGGTGGAGGTTAGGGGTTATAGGTTCGGGTGAAATGTGTTCCTCACAGTTCTCTGTTGTTTTTTCATTTTATCTACCAGGAACACTCAAATACTATTGCTTCCAATCCTTTACCAGCCAAGGGTAAGTAAAGTTGCACCTTTTGGGATAGGCTTACACACTTCCCGATGTCTGGTGGGATAACTGTTCTGAGGCGTCCTTTCCAGGAAGGATAGGAATAGCTGGGGGGTTTGTTTATGAGGGGGATCGAGTTCTTTGTTATAGTCAGAGTTCGTTTGGTTGAGTGATCTTGGGGTTTATTGTTTCTTGCGTGTTTTTGTTTTGTATTTCTGTTATAGGGAGAATGTGGCAAAAAATGTTATGGGAGTACCAGGATTGTGTTGGTCCAATAGATACTCGTAGAGTGGGTAGATGTGGGGGTGAGATTGGCAGATTCTTTTTACTTGTCGCGTGTTTTTTTCTACGGTTTATTGTATTATACAACGTTTTTTTGTTTTTGTTTTGTCTTTCTCCCCCCCCCCCCACCCCTACGCCCGCAGCGAACTCCGGACCCAATTTCATAGCTAACCACGCAACATTACGCTACAGGTGGCGTTTTGGAGTAAGGAGACATGTCCGCCGGCAACGAAGACCGGCGGTTGAGCGGTTTTAGAGCAGATGGTGTTGCAAAAGGGTGTTAAGGCTGAAAATAGCTTATAAGTGAGAACTTGGGAGTGGAACTTGGCGGGCGAGGGAGGTTAAGGTATCACTGTGGGGATGCAATAAACTCGGAATAACTGAGGTACGGTACGAGTGGACTAGCTCTAAACATTTAAGAGCTCGCTAACGAGTGATCGGGTGGGTGGGCTGTCTGAATGACTAAAAACCGGTAGCAGTACGCCCTTGGCTAAGGTGGTGGGGATCATATCTCCGCATAAGCAACAATTTGTCACAGCCTGTAAGTGAAGCGAGCATAATACATGAGGCCCATCGGAGCAATAACATAACATCGCAGCAGCCAACAGAACCCTTTATGGGGCCCTGAATCAAAATCAAAATGGAACATCTAGACTGACTAACGATTAAAGGAATGTGAGCTTGAGGGAAGAGCCAAGTTCTAATCCGATAAATCCGTCTAAGTGGGGGACTACAACAAACAACAACTCTAGGGTAGTGAGGGGGGAACCAGTCTACTCTAGCGGTTGTAGGAATAGAGACTCAGAGGGGATTATGTGGGTTCTAGAGTTTTACAGACCCACATCCTGGAAGTATGACACCACAGAAGGTCATGTGGGGCTGTGAAGACTTCGACTGGCAGCACTCCTACCAGGGGAGGGAGAGGGACCCGGGATCCAGTGAGGGTTAATAGATGGCCCGGGGAGGGCCCATCGGCGTCCAGAAGAGTAGGGCGAGTCGCCAGTTGCCCCAGCTGGGAGTATATGTGGTATCAGCTGTATGTCACTCAAACGCTTGGTGTCGTGCTCGGGGGCCCCGGCGCTCCGGACCGGCCTGATCGTCCACCTTGACACAGGAGCAGTGAGCTTCCGTCGGCTCCGGCACGGGTCAGCGACACCCGCTGTACTTCATTGTGCGTCTCGTCCTGAGCCCCCATGTACGCTTCCGTGGCGGGTGTTATGTGCTTCCGGGTTCAGGCGGTGGGTCTCCGTTGGCGCGGATGTTGAGTCGCGCATCCTACTGACGTCACAGATGCGTGCGCCAACCAGATCACACTGAGTCCCCACGGGCAGGGGACGTCCCCAGCGGTCCGCCATTTTGTGGAGGGAGCTTGCAACTCAAGCCAGGGGTGCACTTGGACTGGTAGGTTGTTTCCGGAACGCCATTGTTGGGGAGAAATTGGAGCAGGCGTATGGCTTTTCCTCGTCGACCAGGCCGGGAGTAGCCTGCGCATATCCGAAGTTGGGCCGCGCTGGTTTGCCCTCCGATTATCCTTGTGGGGCGTCTGTACGGGGAGGAAGAAGGGCACCCGCGGGCCGCGGATCACGGAGTCTCTCCATGGAAGGTAAGAAGGTAAGGGTCGACAGGCGCTCATTGTTGTGCGAGTTTCAGGGCTGATGCTGGCGTGGATTCGCGCGGGAGCGTTGGTTTTTCCTGTGAGTTTTTTCTTTATCTGTCTCCGGATTTCTTTTGCTCAGCAATTGCTCCGAGCACTCACGGTTATAATCTGTTTCCTGGTCCCTGTTACCAGCTGGGTGGGGAGGTTGTTGAGGAGCTCACGGGGAAGGCCCAGGGTTTTTTTTGCTAAGTGCATCAATATCCTCAGGGTGCCGGATGGTGAGGATTTACCCTTGTGGGGAATACAATTTGAAAGGGAAACCCCCATCTGTAGTTTATTCTTTCGCACGAAGGAGTAATGTTAGTAGTACGTAGTGCTTTGCGTCGATCCACCGTAGCTTGGGAGATGGTTCGTTATAGACCTGAAGGTGGTCGCTGCGGAACGTGATGTGTCCCTCCCTCTGCTAGCGCCTTTAGTTTGTCTTTGGTGGAGTGCTGTGGAGGCCGCACGATCACCGTCCCGCCGACTTTGGGTCCTCGGACCCGGGGCCTAGGGCTCTTGCGCCCCCTATCGCATTTACAATCCCGGGAATCAAGGTTGCATACAGAGAGATAGAAGTCCTTAGGTATGCGCAGATGCGTGGGTAGCACCCCTCAGGATGCCACGGATCCGCAGGTTCTTGGCGGCGATCCTGTTTTCCTGGTCCTCCAGTCCGTCACGTAGTTATTTATTCGTGGCCCAGGCGTATTGATCTCGTCATCGGCCTCTGACTGGTGTGTAAGGCCTCATCCAGACTGGTCTCCAGCTGTGGTAGTGCGTTCCTGCAGCCCCGATATCATGATGCCTAATTTCCGCTACCAGGCTCCTTTTATTAGCCTGTGATAACGTTGGAGCTTGAAGTTGGAGTTCCTCCAGGTATGCCTTGTGATCCCCCGTCCGGGGAAAGGGGGGTCTCTGTAGGGCTTGCTGAGTCTGAGAGGCCTTTTTTGGCCTCGTGGGCGCGCCAAGCCTGGGGGCCATCTGCTTTCTATGCCATGTCTCAGCAGGCTGTTTTCACAAGGAGAGAGAACTTCCCCACTCCCTTAGTTCGGAGGGATTTTCCCCCTTTACCATTTCTCCATCTTGGTTTTAGATGGTCGTCAGGGGCTTTTTTCAGGGTTTTGTCCGGGGGTAAAAGGGCTAAAACCATGGTTATTCAGGAGGGTCTCTGGAGCTTCAGCCTTTACCCGACTGTCCTGGATGATGTCATCGACACGCCCCCCTGCCTTGTTTACTTTTTAAGCACCATGTGTCCACTTGATGTACTGCGAGTGGGCTTTCAAAGAACTACAAAGAAATCGCCTAAAAAAGGCGCTTCCTGACAATTAAGAAAGACCATTCTGGAGAATTGCGGCACTTTTTTTCAATTACAGATCCTGTAATGAAAGGCATTCGAGACTGCATTAAGGCATTTTGAGCCATGCAACGGCATCCGCCATGGAAGGACAATGGTGAGTGGTACTATTTGCGTGAGTGTTCAACTGTTGTGAATGTTTGGTAAATGTTTTGTTCCAGTTCCCGATGGCCGCAAACAGGCCCGGTTTTCAAGGTTGTCCTGAAATCCGGGCCTGTTTGCAGCCCTCGAGGACTGGAGTGGTGCAGGCCTGACTGACTGTTCTGCACACCATCCCACTGTAAATGTTTTGATTGCTGTACTTAAATAAAGGAGATGTTTTGTTTTGTATATTTTATGAATAAAGATTTTTAATAACAGGTAAGACCATACTGTTGTGCTGTACTGTACATGTTTTGAGGAGGAAATGGTAACCGTGGTCACAGCACTCCACACACCAAACGCTTGGAAAAATATTAAAAACTTTATTTAAACTCCACAGTGAGTATACCAAAGCACCACTCTGATGCGTTTCGTCTATAGATAGACTTTTTCAAAGAGTGAAGATCCTGTTGTATGCGTCATTTCCTATATAAGATCCGGTACTGTGTGGGGATCTTCACTCTTTGAAAAAGTCTATCTATAGACGAAACGCATCAGAGTGGTGCTTTGTATACTCACTGTGGAGTTTAAATAAAGTTTTTAATATTTTTCCAAGCGTTGGTTGTGATTTTACGAGAAACATACACTTAATTATTATGGATAAAGATATATTTGTCCCAAAAAGTGCCACTAGAGTGAACTCGTGTGTCACACTTGACTCGAGCGTAGAAAGGCTGCAACCCGTCTCTGCCACCGTTCCTGATGTCTCTGCCCTGCTTTTGGGTTGACGCACCCTTCGGAGTGTCCTTGCAGCACCATGTACTGTGGAGTACCCTCTGCCCACGACAAACCACCAGAGTTGGTCACCTTGAGTCCCTTTCATCAAGGCCTTCCGTGAAGACCCTGAGGATCGTCCGGAAACGCTTCGAGAGGGGGGAGTAATGTCAGGTTCGCCTATACCTCCTGCTACCATGCTTCTTGTCCAGGGGTGTTGCTGCTGCCTTCGTTGGCTCTGTGTCCTCTTGTCTGGCTGTCTTCTTCGTGTTTGCTCCGCTCTCTGTCTTATAGCTCTGCTTCCTGTCTTTTTCCTTGCCTTTGCTTGTAGTCAGACTCCTTCAGTATCTCCATATCCGGTCTTTGCTCCTGACCTGTTTCCTGTACCGTACCTGTATTGTAGTATGCTCACAGTAAAGGTCCTTGCTATATCTGGCTTGTCCCGGGTTTATTCCCTGCTCCCCAGTCCTCATCCCCTGCTTCCTGTTCTTAGTCCTGGTCCTGCCCTCCTGTCCTGTTCCAGTTCCTCATTGCCGACATCTGCTTTTAACTGACTCTTCGCTACCTGCCGCCTGCCTCGGACCCCTGCTTGTTTATCTGATTCGCTCTACCCTGCCCCTCCTGCCTCTGACCTGCTTGTACCCCTACGACCTCTATGCTGTTCCGGCCACCGGATCCTAACACGCCACAGGAGTCTCTCTCCCGCGACGCGGCTCCTGAGATGTGCAGTGGGGTCCTCCTGGATGAAACACCTAGCACCCCTGATTCTTTAGATTCTGAGTCCATGCATCTCTCCTATTGTTGTGCAGGCCCTTAACATTTAGGGAACATTTTTAGGTGCTTTTTGTTGAGACATTTTCTTATTTTTCCGCTGGTCCAAGGGTGGGGTCCTTCCGTTTGGGGGGGGGGGCTTGAAAGAGGGGGTCTTAGTGCCGGGGTTGCGCTCTGACGGGAATCGGCGTGTGTTTTTCATTGCGTGAGCTTATAAGACAGCAGCCAAAATGGGGGGAAGGCGGGGGGGAGAGAGGGGAGGGTTGGGGGGTGAGAGAGAGGAGGATTGGGTTGAGGACCTCTGGGACAGTAAGACAGCTGGTAAAGAAGAGGCTAAGAAAGTCTAAAAGGTTGAAAACCGGTCTATCTAGGACCCGTCTGAGTTGGTATAAGACCTCTTGGGGAGCATCCGTAACGCCTCACAGCAGATGGGCTGGGCAAAGACCCTTAAACAATCTTCGTTTCACAACAACACCCGGCAATTTTCCTCTCTAGAGTGTCCGAATTGAGATGCTTCTAGGGGACTTCTGCCAACAGGGCAGATCGTTTCTCTACTACCATCGCCCTATTTTCCTTTCGTGCGGGGTGGGCTAAAAGGGTGAAACATCTTTTGGTTTCCCATGTATTGTAGGTGTGGGTGAGATTGGGGGGGGGAGTGTTTAGGCTGGTGGGCGTGGGGATGAGACTGCGCGCATGAGGTATGGGTGCCTAGCGATATAGAGGGGGGGGCGAGAGGAGGGGGGGGGGATGGAAAGTAGAGCCAAGGGAGCAGAAAGATAAATAAGGATTTGGATAGGGAGGGGGGGAGAGAGAGGGGGGGGTGGAGGTTAGGGGTTATAGGTTCGGGTGAAATGTGTTCCTCACAGTTCTCTGTTGTTTTTTCATTTTATCTACCAGGAACACTCAAATACTATTGCTTCCAATCCTTTACCAGCCAAGGGTAAGTAAAGTTGCACCTTTTGGGATAGGCTTACACACTTCCCGATGTCTGGTGGGATAACTGTTCTGAGGCGTCCTTTCCAGGAAGGATAGGAATAGCTGGGGGGTTTGTTTATGAGGGGGATCGAGTTCTTTGTTATAGTCAGAGTTCGTTTGGTTGAGTGATCTTGGGGTTTATTGTTTCTTGCGTGTTTTTGTTTTGTATTTCTGTTATAGGGAGAATGTGGCAAAAAATGTTATGGGAGTACCAGGATTGTGTTGGTCCAATAGATACTCGTAGAGTGGGTAGATGTGGGGGTGAGATTGGCAGATTCTTTTTACTTGTCGCGTGTTTTTTTCTACGGTTTATTGTATTATACAACGTTTTTTTGTTTTTGTTTTGTCTTTCTCCCCCCCCCCCCACCCCTACGCCCGCAGCGAACTCCGGACCCAATTTCATAGCTAACCACGCAACATTACGCTACAGGTGGCGTTTTGGAGTAAGGAGACATGTCCGCCGGCAACGAAGACCGGCGGTTGAGCGGTTTTAGAGCAGATGGTGTTGCAAAAGGGTGTTAAGGCTGAAAATAGCTTATAAGTGAGAACTTGGGAGTGGAACTTGGCGGGCGAGGGAGGTTAAGGTATCACTGTGGGGATGCAATAAACTCGGAATAACTGAGGTACGGTACGAGTGGACTAGCTCTAAACATTTAAGAGCTCGCTAACGAGTGATCGGGTGGGTGGGCTGTCTGAATGACTAAAAACCGGTAGCAGTACGCCCTTGGCTAAGGTGGTGGGGATCATATCTCCGCATAAGCAACAATTTGTCACGCTGTAAGTGAAGCGAGCATAATACATGAGGCTCATCGGAGCAATAACGTAACGATCGCAAGCCAGCCACAGAACCCTTTCGATGGGGCCCTGAATCAAATCAAATGGGAACATTATAACGATAACGTTAAAGGATGGGACTTGAGGGAAGAGCCAATTCTAATTCGATAATCCGTTCTAAGTGGGGGATTAAACAACAACAATAAGGTAGTGAGGGGGCGAACCAGGGCTTACTCTAGGCGGTTGTATGAAAGAGACTCAGAGGGGATAATATGTGGGTTCAGTAGTTTTACAGACCCACATCCATGGAATATGAAGCCGCGAAGGTCATGTGGGGCTGTGAAGACTTCACTGGCAGCACCCTACAGGGAGGGAGAGGGACCCGGGATCCAGTGAGGGTAATAGATTGGCCCGGGGAGGGCCCATCGGCCGTAGAAGTGAACAAGGGGAGCGCCAGTTGCCCGAGCTGGGAGTATACTGTGGTATCAGCTGTATTGTCACCAAAGTTGGGTGTGCTGCTCGGGGGCCCCCGGCGCTCCGGACCGGCCTGTATCCCACCTGGACACATGAGCAGGTGAGCTTCCGTTCGGCTCCGGTCACGGGTCTGCGACACCCGCTTACTCAATTGTGCCTCGTCCTGAGCCCCCATGTACGCCTTCCGTGTGGCCGGGTATGGCTTCCGGTTCAGTGCGTGGTCTCCGTTGGCCCAGGATGTTGAGTCGCCATCCTCCTGACGTACAGCGATGGCGGCGCCACTCAGATCCCACTGAGTCCCCACGGGCAGGGGGAGTCCCCAGCGGCGCGCCATTTTGTGGAGGGAGCTGCAACTCAAGCCAGGGGAGGCAACTTGGACTGGTAGGTTTTGTTTCCGGAACGCCATTGTTGTGGGAGAAATTTGGAGCAGGCGATGGCGTTTTCCTCGCATCGACCAGCGGGAGTAGCCTGCGAATGATCCTAATTGGCCGCGACTGGTTCGCCCTCCGATTATCCTTGGTGGGGCGTCTGACCGGGGAGGAAGAAGGGGCACCCGCGGGCCGCGGATCCGGAGTCTTCTCCATGGAAGGTAATGAAGGTAAGGGTCGCACAGGCGCTCATTGTTGGTGCTGAGTTTCAGGGCTGATTGCTGGCGTGGGATTCGCGCGGGACGCAGTGGTTTTCCTGTGAGTTTTTCTTTATCTGTCTCGCTCTGGATTTCTTTTGCTCAGCAATATGCTCCGAGCTATCACAGGTTGATCATCTTTTCCTGGTCCCTGTTACCATTCTGGGGGGGAAGTTGTTGACGGTAGTACACGGGAAGGCCCAGGGTTTTTTTGCTAAGTGCAATCATATACTCAGGGTGACGGATGGTGAGGAATTTACCCTTGTGGGGAATAACAATTTGAAAGGGAAACCCCCATCTGTAGTTTTTCTTTCGCACGAAGGAGTAATGTTAGTAGTACGTAGTGCTTTGCGTCGATCCACCGTAGCTTGGGAGTCGTTCGTTATAGACCTGAAGTGGTCGCTGCGGAACGTGATGTGTCCCTCCCTCTGCTAGCGCCTTTAGTTTGTCTTTGGTGGAGTGCTGTGGAGGCCGCACGATCACCGTCCCGCCGACTTTGGGTCCTCGGACCCGGGGCCTAGGGCTCTTGCGCCCCCTATCCATTTACATCCCGGGAATCAAGGTCTGCATACAGAGAGGAAGAAGTCCTTAGGATGCGCGAGATGCGTGGGTAGCACCCCTCAGGATGTCCACGGATCCGCAGGTTCTGGCGGCGATCCTGTTTTCCTGGTCCTCCAGTCCGTCACGTAGTATATTTATTTCGTGGCCCAGGCGTATTGATCTCGGTCATCGGCTCTGACTGGTGTGTAAGGCCTCATCCAGACTGGTCTCCAGCTGTGGTAGTGCGTTCCTGCAGCCCCTGGATATCATGAGCCTAATTTCCGCTACCCCGATCCTGTTTATTAGCCTGTGAACGTTGGAGCTTAAATGGAGTTCCTCCAGGTATGCCTTGTGATCCCCCGTCCGGGGAAGGGGGGTCTCTGTAGGGCTGCTGAGTTCTGAGAGGCCTTGTTTGGCCTCGTGGGCGCGCCAAGCCCTGGGGGCCATTTGCTTTCTATACCATGTCTCAGCAGGCTGTTTTTCACAGGAGAGAGAACTTCCCCACTCCCCTAGTTCGGAGGGTTTTCCCCCTTATACCATTTCTCTCTCATCTCTGGTTTAGAGGGTCGTCAGGGGCTTTTTTCAGGGTTTTGTCCGGGGTAAAAGGGCTAAAATCCATGGTTATTCAGGAGGGTCTCTGGAGCTT
Organism: Ascaphus truei; assembly: GCA_036426205.1. Taxonomy (NCBI): domain Eukaryota; kingdom Metazoa; phylum Chordata; class Amphibia; order Anura; family Ascaphidae; genus Ascaphus; species Ascaphus truei. The sequence continues at coordinate 105,632 of WSYH01000404.1, forward strand.
CAGCCTTTACCCGACTGTCCTGATGTGTCATCGACACGCCCCCCTGCCTTGTTTACTTTTTAAGCACCATGTGTTCCGACTTGATGTACTGCGAGTGGGCTTCAAAGTAACTACAAAGGAAATCGCCTAAAAAAGGCGCTTCCTGACAATTTAAGAAAGACCATTCGGATGAATTGCGGCACTTTTTTTCAATTACAGATCCTGTATGAAAGGCATTCGAGACTGCATTAAGCATTTTGAGCCATGCACGGCATCCGCCATGGAAGGACAATTGGTGAGGGTACTAATTTGCGGAGTGTTCAACTGTTGGAATGTTTGGTAATGTTTTGTTCCAGTTCCCGATGCCGCAAACAGGCCCGTTTTCAAGGTGTCTGAAATCCGGGCCTGTTTGCAGCCCTCGAGGACTGGAGTGGTGCAGGCCTGACTGACTGTTCTCCACCATCCCACTGTAATGTTTTGATTGCTGTACTTAAATAAGGAGATGTTTTGTTTTGTATATTTTATGAATAAAGATTTTTATAACAGGTAAGACCATACTGTTGTGCTGTACTGTACATGTTTTGAGGAGGAAATGGTAACCGTGGTCACAGCACTCCACACACCAACAGTCAGTCAGGCCTGCACCACTCCAGTCCTCGAGGGCTGCAAACAAGCCCGGATTTCAGGACAACCTTGAAAACCGGGCCTGTTTGCGGCCCTCGGGAACTGGAACAAAACATTTACCAAACATTCACAACAGTTGAACACTCACGCAAATTAGTACCCCACCAGATTGTCCTTCCATGGCCGATGCCTTGCATGGCTCAAAATGCCATTAATGCAGTCTCGAACGCCTCTTCATTACAGGATCTGTAATTGAAAAAAAGTGCCGCAATTCATCCAGAATGGTCTTTCTTAAATTGTCAGGAAGCGCCTTTTTTAGGCGATTTCCTTTGTAGTTCACTTTGAAAGCCCACTCGCAGTACATCAAGTAGGACACATGGTGCTTAAAAAGTAACAAGGCAGGGGGGCGTGTCGATGACATCATCCAGGACAGTCGGGTAAAGGCTGAGCTCCAGAGACCCTCCTGAATAACCATGGATTTTAGCCCTTTTACCCCGGACAAAAACCCTGAAAAAAGCCCCTGACGACCCTCTAAAACCAGAGAAATGGCTAAAAAGGGGGAAAATCCCCCGACTCAGGGAGTGGGGAAGTTCTTCTCTCCCTGCAAAACAGCCTGCTGAGACAGGGAATAGAAAGCAAGATGGCCCCCAGGCTTCGGGCCCACGAGGCAAACAAGGCCTCTCAGACTCAGCAAGCCCTACAGAGACCCCCCTTTCCCCGGACGGGGGGATCACAAAGGCATACCTGGAGGAACTCCATGCCAAGCTCCAACGTTCACTACAGGCTAATATAAAGGATGCGGTAGCGGAAATTAGGCATGATATCCAGGGGCTGCAGGAACGCACTACCACACTGGAGACCAGTCTGGATGAGGCCTTACACCACCAGTCAGAGGCCGATGACGAGATCATACGCCTGGGCCACGAAATAAATATACTACGTGACGGACTGGAGGACCAGGAAAACAGGGATCGCCGCCAGAACCTGCGGATCCGTGGCATCCCTGAGGCGGTGCTACCCACGCATCTGCGCGCATACCTGAAGGACTTCTATCTCTCTGTATGCCCAGACCTTGATTCCCGGGACTTGTAAATGGATAGGGCGCACAGAGCCCTAGGCCCGCGGTCCGAGGACCCCAACCGTCGGCGGGACGTGATCGTGCGGCTCCACAGCTACTCCACCAAAGACAAACTAATAGGCGCTAGCAGAGGGAGGGACACGATCACGTTCCGCAGCGACCCGCTTCAGGTCTATAACGACCTCTCCAAGCTTACGGTGGATCGACGCAAAGCACTACGTCTACTAACATTACTCCTTCGTGCGAAAGAAATAAACTACAGATGGGGGTTCCCTTTCAAATTGATTATTCCCCACAAGGGTAAATTCCTCACCATCCGGCACCCTGAGGATATGATGCACTTAGCAAAAACCCTGGGCCTTCCCGTGGACTCCCTCCAACCTGCCCACCCAGCTGGTAACCGGGACCAGGAAAAAGATTATCAACCTGTGAGAGCCTCGGAGCAGATTGCTGAGCAAAGACAATCCCGAGACAGATAAAGAAAAACTCACAGACAAACCAACCTCCCGCCCGGATCCACGCCAGCATCAGCCCTGAAACTCACCCAAAATGGCGCCTGATGCGACCTTACCTTCTTACCTTCCCATGGAGAAGCAACACTCCGGATCGCGGCCGCGGGGTGCCCTTCTTCCTCCCCGGTCCCAGAAGCCCCACCAAGGATAATCGGAGGGCGAACACAGCGCGGCCAACTTCGGATCTTCGCGGCTACTCCCGGTGATCGACGAGGAAAACGCCATCGCCTGCTCCAAATTTCTCCCCAAAATGGCGTCCGGAACAAACCTACCAGTCCACGTGGCGCCCCTGGCTGAGTTGCAAGCTCCCTCCACAAAATGGCGGCCGCTGGGGACGTCCCCGCCCGTGGGGCTCAGTGGGATCTGCTGGCGCGCCACGGCTGACGTCAGTAGGATGCGCGACTCACATCCGGCGCCAACGGAGACCCCGCCTGAACCCGGAAGCCATCCCCGCCCACGGAGCGTCATGGGGCTCACGGACGAGCTGCAAATGACGTCAGCAGGGTGCGCGACCCGTGCCCGGCGCCGACGGAAGCCTCACCTGCTCCTGGTCCAGGTGGCGATACCGGGGCCGGAGCGCCGGGGCCCCCGAGCGACACCCAGCGGCTGAGTGACATACAGCTGATACCACAGGATACTCCCAGCTCGGGGCAACCTGGCGCTCCCCCCTCTCGGCCGATGGGCCCTCCCGGGCAATCTTATACCCTCACTGGATCCCGGGCTCCCTCTCCCTCCCTGGAGGAGTGCTGCCAGCGCAAGTCTTCACAGCCCCACATGAACCCTTCTGCGGTCATACTTCCAGGGATGGGGTCTGTAAAACTATGATACCCACATATATTCCCCTCTGAGTCTCTTCCTACCACCCCTAGAGTCAGCTGGGTTCCCCCCTCACTACCCTATAGTTGTGTTATCCCCCACTAGAAGGATTATCAGGATTAGACATTGGCTCTTTCCCTCAAGCTCCCATTCCTTTATCGTTAGCGTTATAGATGTTCCCCATTTTGATTTTGATTCAGGGCCCCATGAAAGGGTTCTGTTGCTGCTGCGATCGTTACTGTTATTGCTCC